>SJYA01003206.1:3050195-3087078 GCA_006410615.1 Neotragus moschatus
ACCCTCACAGATACACACACAATATTATAAAAAATCCCAACACAGACAGGTGTTGCTTATACGTCCATCAGTTCTCCTTCCATCCTTTCTCCACCTTCCCTCCCTCTCCCCTCCTTCTTTCTCTCTTGGCTGTGCCACGCTGCACATGGGGTCTTAGTTCCCTGACAAGGGATCACGCCTGCATTCCCTGCAGTAGAAGCACGAGCCTTAACCGCTGGGCCACCTGGGAAGTCTCTCAATTAGCCTTTTGGACTGCAAATATATAAAACAAAATATAGGAGAAAAAATATGATATTTGAAATATAGATGGATAGAAAATGAGACTAAATCACTAGGTATTAGAAATACAGAATTTTTTCTTTTTTATCTCTTATTACATAAAACATAATTTTGCATAAAATATATGTATGTGTACACATACAAGTTTAAAAATGTGGAGGTGAACAGCCAAAATCAGTAAAGATACATTTTATGTGTCAATTATGAAATCATCTAATTTGATTTTGTATTAAAATGCATTAAATCAGTGTTACCCACAAAAAAATTAATCCCCTATTTAAAGTGCTGTAATTTAGAAAACCATACATAAAAAGTTTATCAAAACATGTACTCTACCTGTACTATTAAGTACAATTTATAACTGGTCATTCGCCACTCTATCCATGTTTAATGGATATGCATTAATTACTTTTTATACATAAAGGGAATTCATTACCTATGACGGTCATACAAGGCCTTTGTTTCATAACCAAGGTTTGTAGCAATTATCTCTGTAATTGATTTTTTGGGGGGGTCTAAAGAACCAAAATAAAAATAATAATTAGGGCTGGTTCAAAGAACTATACAGAATTTAACCACACAGTAACTTACCTATAAATTAACTCATAGGAAATAGCTTCTAAGTGAAAGCATTACAGACCCACACAAGATTTTCAGTGTCCTATTCCACCAATCAGAGTGAAGTAAGCCAGAAAGAAAAGCACCAATACAGTATACTAACTCATATATATGGAACTTAGAAAAATGGTAATGATAACCCTGTTTGCGAGACAGCAAAAGAGACACAGATGTATAGAATGGACTTTTGGACTTTGAGGGAGAGGGAGAGGGTGGGAAGATTTCGGAGAATGGCACTGAAACATGTATACTATCATGCAGGAGATGAATTGTCAGTCTATGTTCGATACAGGATATAGGATGCTTGGGACTGGTGCACGGGGGTGATCCAGAGAGATGATATGGGGTGGGAGGTGGTGGGGGGTTCAAGATTGGGAACTCATGTACACCTGAGACAGAAAAAAATTAAAAAAAAAAAAAGTTACAATTTTTAAAAGGAATAATGTTGCTACTTATACATATCTTTATGGCTTAGTGTTACAAAGCCCAAAAGAAAAACCAGTGAACCATCTCTCTCTGAGCCAACAGAGGCTGTTAAAAATCAAGACAGTGTAATATACTCTGATCTTTACCAACAAAACAGTATGTGCTATCAGAAGATACTCCCAAACTGAGAGCTGTACAAAAGGTATAATCTAACTTTTACAGAGAATTTCTTATAGAAAAATTCTTTTTGCTTAAGTATATGCCTTATTCCTGACAATAAAAATAGCAATAATAATGGTAAGTAGTTAACATTTAGTAAGCTCTTTTTTCTGACAAGAAGAATGCCAAATGCTTGACAAGCATTACCTCCTGTGATAACATCCTGTGACAAGCATTTTCCTCATTTTATTGTTGAAGAATTCTTTCCCTCAGTTCTGATACTCGTGAACTACACTTCCAAACACACATCTCAAATCTGCCTACTCCCAAGGGTCACCAGCTTGGTTTCAAGCTCCACAATCCCTTGTCTAGACTTTAGCACAAAACCTTTTATTGGTCTCTCTACTGTCACATCTGCTGCCTAACAATTCATCCTTATCAGAGCAGACAGTGTGTCTCTCTTCAAGGCATACATCAGATCAGGTCATTTTCCTGCTTAAAATCCTACAATGGATTCCAAAAACACACATAGTAAAACCTCCTTATGACCTAACAAGTGAGTTGGCCACTCTCACCTCTCCTGTCTCACTGAGCTTTACCAACCCTGTCTTTCACTTTCTATTCCCTGGATATGACAAACTTATTTCAGCCTAGAGGACTTTGTACTTGCTGTGTTCTCTGCCTGAAGACCCAGACCTTCACATGCCTAGCTCCTTCTGTCATCGGATTCTCAACCCAAAGATAACAACCTGGAGAGACTAATTAGTCAATGTCAATCTGCCCACCCACACACACACATTCTTTCAACATCGTTTTCAACTTGAGTTCTTTGTAGATTTTGGACATAAACCTTTTACCAGAAACATCATTCAAAATACTTTCTTCCACTCAGTAGGTTGCTTTCTCATTTTTGTTGATGGTTTCTTTCACTATGCAGAGGCCTTTTAGTTCAGTGTAGTCTCACTTATTTTTGCTTTTGTTGCTTTGCTTTTGGTGTCAGAGTCAAAAAATCATCACCAAGAGCTATGTCAAGGAGATCTCACCTATGTTTTCTTCTAGGAGATTTATGGTTTTAGGTCTTACACTAAGGTCTTTAATTCATTTTGAGTTAATATTTATGTACGGTGTAAGATAGTGGTCCAGTTTCACTCTTTTGCATGTAGATGTCCATTCTTCCAACACCATTTATTAAAGAGATTGTCCTTTCCTCACTGTATATTCTTGGTTCCTTTGTCATAAATTAATTGACCATATATGAATGGGTTTATTTCTGGGCTCTCTATTCTGTTCATTGAGCTATATGTCTTTTTTTATGCCAATATCATACTTTTTATTAAGTTAGCTTTGTAAGATAGTTTGAAATCAGAGAATGTGATATCTTCAGCTTTGTTCTTCTTTCTCAAGATTGCTTTGGCTATTTGGTCTTTTGTGTGATACCATGCAAATTTAAGAACTGTTTTGTTCTACATCTGTGAAATATACCATTGGAATTTTTATAGGGGTTGCATGGAATATTTATTGCTATATCGTAGTACAGACATTCTAACAATTTTAATTCTTTTAATCCATGAGCACAGAATATCTTTCCATTTATTTGTCTTCTTCAATTTCTTTCATTAGCATCTTATAGTTTTCAATATATAGGTCTTCATTTCCTTGATTAAATTTACCCTAGGTATTTTATTCTTTTTTTACACTTGTAAATAGGATTATTCTCTTAATTTCTCTTCCTATTAGTTCATTATTAGTATAAAGAAAGCCTATAGATTTTTATATATTGATTTTATATCCTGCAACTTTATTGAATTTTCTTATTTAAACTTTTTTGATGGAGCCTTCAAGTTTTTCTATATATAGTGTCATCTGCAAATATGACAATTTTATTTCTTTTTTAATCTGGATGACTTTTCTTTTTCTTGTTCAATCGCTCTGGCTAGGATTTCTAATGCTATGTTGAATAAAAGTGCCAAGAGTGGATACACTTATATTGTTCCTGATCTTAAAGAAAACGCTTTTGTCTTTTCACCATTGAGCATGCTGTTAGCTATGGACTTGTCACATATGGCCTCTATTATGTTGAGATATGCTCCTTTTCTGGAATTAATTCTGGAAAGTTGCAAATTTAGAACAGCGAGTCTTCTAATCCATGTGTATGATATACCTTTCCTTCAATTCAGATCTCATATGTACTTTTATTTTGTGTTTTTCTCCATTAATACCTTATTTTTCAAGGATTATGGGGTATTTAAGGTTTTTGTTGCTTTGGCGGTGAAAGGGGCAGTGGTGCATTAGGGGAGGACTAGATTGCACAGAACCTCTGAGTCATAACTAATCAATCTGAATTTAAGCAGGGCAACCAAGTAGCAATAAAGAGTGCACCCTGAGGAAATGTTCAACTAAACTAAGTTTTATGAACCTCTTTTATGAATTTTAGCATTTTCTTTCCCCTAAAGAGTGTGAGAGACAATTACATTATTTTACACACTCAGAAAGTTTAAAAAATGTATCATGTGGAAAGCATTGTGCTGGCACTATGAGGAAAACCTAAACTGATAACACATTATCTACACCCAATATACATAACCATTTTCTTATTATAATGTTAGAGTTTCAATTAAAGTCCCTCAAAAATGTTTCAATATCAAATGTAAGGTCATTGGTATCTATTCTATGAAAACTGTTTGTGTTCAGCATTTTAAACTGCTTAAAATTAAAGCCTCAAAGGAACAACCTTGGGCAATATTAAATCTTGTAACTAACAACTATGCATTCTAAAATTTAATAGAAGGAGAAAAACCTTGGGTATTTGGAGTATTTAAAAGTGATATTTTTTTTATTTATAGTAGCAAAATCATAGCCTAAAGACATTTTCGACCTAACTGGATTGTCAGCAAAGCCACAAGGCTGTACATCATCTGAACTGCTAAATTCATTGATCTGCACTTATAAAACCAATGAGAAAATTTATATCACATCTCTCACATTTATTTTACAATTTTTTTATACAAAAAAATTGTACCCAAAAGACTCTCAAAATAACAATAAAATATGTTTGGAACTGTGCAGAAAAATAACTCATGAACTTTTATATATATATATGTATTATATCTATTTTAATGATACAGAAGAAATAACAGAAAGTTACGAAAGATAAAATGTTACTTGGTGACAGATGTGTTCACTCTTTTCTCTAAAGTCATTAGGAAGAACTTGAACCTAAAATAGCAGAATAACCTGCTTACTTTCTTAAGCATGCCAATCCATTTCCACCCCCCAAAAAACAAAACAAGGCTCGTACAATGACAATAAAATTACTTTCAATGAAACAAAATTCAGCCATGACACACTTATGCAATAGCTGAAAGGTTTCTAAAGTAACTTTTCTTTCACAGTCAACAAACTTATTCACCGATTTACCAGCAGTTCCAGGTGTCTGTGAGCATCTCTAAAGGTCTATTAAGCACAGTAATTTGTAACTGTACTGAATTAAAAATCAATAAATGATGTTGGGAAAATTGGATGGCTACAGGCAAAAGAACCAAAGTGAACTACTTTCTCATGCTATGTACAAAAATAAATTCAAAATGGATTAGAGACTTAAATGTAAGACCTGAAACCATAAAGCTTCTAGAAGAAAACATTGGCAGTACACTCACTGACCTCAGTCTTAGCAATATTTTGGGGGTTATGACTCCTCAGGTGAGAGAACCAAAAGCAAAAATAAACAAATGAGACTACATCAAACTACAAAGTTTTGCACAATGAAGGGAACTATCAACAAAATGAAAGGCCACCTACTGAATGGAATATTTGCAAATGATATATCTGATAAGGGGTTAATATCAAAAATATACAATAAACTTATTCAACTCAACACCAAAAAAAAAAAGAAACACCCAATTTTAAAAATGGGTAGAGGATCTGAACATTTTCTCAAATAAGACGTACAGATGACCAAGAAACACATGAAAGATGTTCAATTCCTTATTTATCAGGAAAATACAAATCAAAACCACCTCACACCTCTTGGGATGACTATTATGAAAAAGACAACAAACATAAGTGCTGGTGAGGATGTGGAAGAAAGGGAACTGCTGTGTAGTGTTGGTGGGAATGAAAGGTGGCCTAGTCGCTATGGAAAACTGTATGGAGGCTCCTCAAAAGAAAAAAACCTACCAGACAACCCAGCAAGTCCACTTCTGGGTATTTTTCTGAACAAAATTAAAACACTAATTCAAAAAAATATCTTTTTTGCACCACTATGTTCACTGCATTATTCGTGGGTCAACTGTATTTAAAAAGTAAACAAACTCAGAGAGATTTGTGGTTATCAGAGATCGGGTGGGGGGTGCAGGAGGGGGAACTGAATAAAGACTGTCAATACAGACAAGTCCAGCTATAAGTAAGTATGAAGGATGTAATGTGCAGCAGAAGAAACACAGTTACAACTGTTCTACATTACACACGAAGATGTTGAGAGAGTAAATCCTAAGCACTGTCATCACAAGGAAAAAACATTTGTTTCTTTCTCATTTTATATTTATATGAGATGACAGATATTCAGTATACTTACTCTGGTAATCATTTCATGACATACATAAATCAATCATTATGCCATACATCTTAAAAACTATACAGTGTGATAAAGTAAATTTTATCTCAATAAAACTAGAAGGATAAAAGCCTGACTCACACCTGTATCTTGGCTGATGTGCAAGCGGCAGCCTCAAAATTAGGAGGACACTCAGCAGAGCAGATCCATTTCAACATGATGGGTAGTTCTATTTTTTTCAAGTTTTCAGTTTCACTACATTTTATGGAGGAAATTATGGGTTTCCTCGGTGGTTCAGTGGTAAAGAAACCTGCAATGCAGGAGCTGTAGAAGACACAGGTTCGATCCTAGGTCGGGAAGATCTCCTGAAGGAGGGCACTGGCAACCCACTCCAGTATTCTTACCTGGAGAAACCCATGGACAGAGGAGCCTGGCGGGCTACAGCCCACAGAGTCGCAAAGAGTTGGACACGACTGAAGTGACTTAGCATACATGCACGCGTGGAGGAAATTACATGCCACAATATTATGCTCTAAATTGGGAGGTAGGGGAAGCCTTGTGATAATTCTTTAACATGTCAAAGGTTTCCTATGCACTAGGTTAAATTTACGCAGTCCAATATACACAGATCCCTAGATACCTATTAGCTTTCTGCTTACTTTATAAGAAATGTTCTATGACAAAGAAACATACATTTTCTACTTAACATTCAAAGTCATTATTACGTTCTTTTCTAATTTCAATTCTAACTATATCAGCTTTTAAATGAACTATTTTACATTTCATTAGATTAGAAGTCATGGTTAAGCAAAAGGGAGCATATTCCCTATTAATTCTAAAATGATAGTTTAGAAAGCAGTTACAAAATGACTTATATAAAGCAATAAAGTTGCATATATTTTTCATTTGTCAAAGGTGGACTCTGACCAATTAATTTCTCCATCTTACAGAACCTGATTTAGAAAGGAAAACATTTATAGTTAGCAAAAAGACGTATGGCATTAGGAAGCACTAAAAAAGGAAGTATTTTATTAGGAAGCAATAGAAAAATGTATGTTTTCCCCAAAAACACTGGGAAAAAACACCAAAAGCAAAAGGATAAGACATGAATTCCAGATGTCAGTTTAAACAACAACAAAAATACAAAACAGACAAACAAAAACACAGTAAGAAATCATAGCTCCTTGGGAAGGAAAAAAAAAAAAGGCTGAGTGCCACTGTGGGAAGAAACATTAGCTTAACTGCAGATGATCGGTCATCCTGGGTAGAACAGAGAAGAGGCAAGGGATCTGTGTCCTCTCCTCACCTCTGCCACACCGTCCCCTGTGCTGCAGCAGACATGAGCTCTCCAAAGGAGAAGCGACAATACGAGGCAGAACAGTGGAACCTGGCTGCGGTGGGAAGCAAAGGACATGCCGACATGCCTACAGGACAGAAGAGAGGCAGGGGAACCCTGAGCACCTAGGATGGCATCACATCCAGGGCCTCTCTGCCCTGACGCATGCCCTTATTTGTCTAAAACCACGTGGAGAATCAAAACCTAGAACCCCAAACTCATCCTCTCAAATGCAATACTGGCTCAAGTAGCTGTCATTTCCAAGGGATTATAAGCTCTTGGCAGAAAATAATAGGATGTCTGAGGAGTGCAAGCACCATGACAGAATAAATGAAAGCAGAATTAACAGACCAAAAAAAGATATTTAAAGTTGGCAAATTAAGTGTTGCCAGCGAAAAACTGGAGAATACTGAAAACACGAGAACAAGAGTCTATGAAGTAAAACAGACTGGAAATATTATCATGAAAAACAAAACAGGAGGAATGAAGGATACAGGAAGTTGACTGGATAATAGTGGAAATAAAGGAAACAATTCCTGAGGAAAAACCGGTTGACAAACTCTCCCAAAAAACATCGAGAAGGAGAAACTGAAGTAAAGGAGAGAAGAGAGAGGTGAGACAGAGGACTGGAACAGGGGACAGATACGTGTAGAAATAATGACAGGATGTCTCCTAATTAAAGGAAGATGCAAACTCCCAGACTAGTGTAAGAGTCCATGAGGTACTAAAGGGGATGGATGAAAAACTACAAATTCTCAGACTACTCCAGACCAACTGAATGAGAGGCAGTAGGTGTGTGGCCTAGCAACCTGCCTTAACAATGCCTCCCCGGTGACTGACAAGAAGTTTGAGAACCACCGAGCTAGTGCTTCTGGAAGTTATAACCCTCTGAAAATTACATGTAAGTTTGATGTTTAAATATATATTTCAGAGGAAATGTCCATATCTATTATCAGATTCTCAAAAAAAAAAAAAAAAGGCAAAATTAAGAACTATTTGTATTAGCTCAACAGTTTTCAAAGTGTGGTCTGTGGACCCCTTGGTGGTTCCAGTGACCTTTACGGGAGGGATTTGAGAAGTCAAAACCATTTACAATATAATATTAAGATGGTGCTCATGATAATGCAAAAGCTACAGTAGGTAAAACTGCTGACACCTTGACATGAACCAAAACACCGGCACCAAGCAGTCACTGTATTCTGTAGCACTGACATACTTGGACACATATTAGTCACTGCATTCTTCACCATCAGACCCTCACAATTTTTTAAAAAACCCAGCAACTTCACTTAAGAGTGTTCTCCATAAAACAAAAGTTGCTTCTTTTTTAAAAAATATCTACCACAGAAGAAAAAAGTTGCAAGTCCACACAAACAAACCAATAAATCATCTGCCACCAACCATTAGTTTAGTTTGTGTTATACTGAAAAGGCAAACGGGAAAGGAAAATTTACACCACTTTATTTCCTTTTTTTGTACAATTAAAAAATTCACAAACCTTAATTCAAAACGGAACTAACACATTCCAAGAAAACACTCAAAAAAAAAAAAAAAAGTTTAAGCTCACACTGCTCTCATTTTAATTTTAAACATGGATTCCTGAACCAATAGGCAAAGCAAGTTTCTACTTGACAAAGGTCCCAGCAACTCACTGTAGGGAAAAGCAATTCTGAATATCTGATGAAGCCTTTTAAGGAAAACCCAGTAGGCACACAAAACAAAACACTCATAACTTTCCTCAATTATTCAAAATTAAATGACTTTTAGAACATGAACCTCAAAATTATCTTGAGCACCTGGGCTTTAGTATAAATACCCCAGAAATCCATGCTACTCAATTCTTATTATGAACCCACATTGATGATACAAGTGTTAAGCTCCCCCCAAGATCAGTGCTACAACCCACCTTTCTGAGTGTTCCTTGTCAGAAGAATAAACACAGACCAAGGTAACTTCAAGTACCCTGACACAGGGGAAAAATGAGAATTTAAGAGGTTCTTGTGTCTTCAATAGTATCTCTCACATATTTTATAATCAACTACTCAAAACATTTCTTTGTCCAAGAAGCAAAAAGAGGCTACTAAATACATTTATGAATAAGTTACTCTAGTGTTTTCACTTGCATTTCATTGCAAGACTCACGATGATGTTTATTCCTTTCTAAGCCCTAACACTAAAATAAAATGCATTTGCTTAGCATTATTTACATTCCTCTATCACTTTTCTTCTCCTGGGCTCTAAGTTGAAGATTCAACTATTTTTTTTAAAACATATCTATGCTCACAACTTGGCCCTTGAAGATATATCCTCCAGATATATTTCTTTGGTCTTTAAACTGCCAAAGAATCATGTCTGGTTTGGAAGAAAGGCACACCTAGCCTGTGACCTAGTCAGTTCCTTGCGAAAGAAAGGGATGCCTGGGGGGAGGAAAAAAAGGCAGGTGACTAGACTAAGCCTCTTTTCATGAAAACTTCTATGTAAATAGACTATGAGGAAGTCATCTTACCTATAAAATGCCCTTAGCATGATGTTTCTGGTTAAGGCTGCTGCTGCTGCTGCTAAGTCGCTTCAGTCTTGTCCGACTCTTCGCGACCCCATGGACTGCAGCCTACCAGGCTCCTCCGTCCATGGGATTTTCCAGGCAAGAGGACTGGAGTGGGGTGCCATTGCCTTCTCCAGTTAAGGCTCCTACAAAGCAGCAATGTAGGCTATATAAACTAAGATATTAATATAAAATTATGTTTCTTAATTTAAATGCTATGACTGTAAGAGATGATCCTGCAAACCTTCCTGTGAGACTTACTCTATTCTAGGTCAGAGTTCCATGTCCAACATGAGGAGAAAGGACAAGGGGAGTTACCCTCAAGGTTCAGGCTTCTATTTTTATCCTTGATTATTTAGCAATTAATTTCTCTAAAAATGAGCAGTTAAAAAAAAATAATAAGGTCAAATTCCATGCAGAGTTTTCATAAGAATGTGAGCAGGGTAACACCTCTATCAGCAATATATACTAGAAGAAAATGCCCTCCCCCCCCCGCCAAAAAACCAAAATTAGGATCTACTATTTCAATATTAGCTAAAAGACAATATGAAAAAGATGTAAGATATGAAAGACTAGTATATATGTGAGTTAGAATAAGATGACGGAACTCAGAAATAATTCAAACTAAAAAAGTATTTTGGAAGTAAAGACTAAACAAGAAGGAAAACAAAAGTGAAAAAAAAAAATACACACAATGCCTTATGACAGGGATCAGCAAACTAAAACTCATGTGCCAAATCTGGCCATACCTTTATTTTTATAAATAAAGTTTTATTGGAACATAACTATACTATTCATTCATGCATTGTCTATGGATACTTTCATGGCACAAAAGCAGAGCTGACCAGTTGACAGAGTTGAAACAGAGATCACACAGGGCATGAAGCCTAAAATCTTTACTGTCTGGCCATATATATATATAAGGGAGAATGCAATGGCACCCCACTCCAGTCCTCTTGTCTGGAAAATCCGATGGTCGGAGGAGCCTGGTAGGCTGCAGTCCTGACGTCATGAAGAGTCCAACACGACTGAGCGACTTCACTTTCACTTTTCACTTTCATGCAGTGGAGAAGGAAATGGCAACCCACTCCAATGTTCTTGCCTGGAGAATCCCAGGGACGGCGGAGCCTGCTGGGCTGCCGTCTATGGGGTCGCACAGAGTCAGACACAACTGAAGCGACTTAGCAGAAGCAGCAGCAGCAGTTGATTTACAATGTTTGTAAGTTTCAGGTATATAGCACACTGATTCAATTATATATATATATATATACACACACACACACACACACATATATACGTATATATGCATATATACACACACATATATACGTATATATGTATATACACACATATATATGTATATATGCATATATACACACACATATACATGTATATATGTATATACACACACATATACATGTATATATGTATATACACACACACATATACATGTATATATGTATATATACACATATATATATATGTAAGGGGCCTCCCTGGTGGCTCAGATGGTAAGGAATCTGCCTGTCTAGATTCTTGACCTACACCTGGAATCTCGAACCACAGAAAATAAAATATGCTTGTTATTTGAGGCTACTAAGTTTTGGAGTGAAAAGCAGAAATGTTAGTCACCCAGTCAAGTCTTACTCTTTGTGACCCCATGGACTATAGCCTGCCAGGCTCCTCTGTTCATGGGGATTCTTCAGGCAAGAATACTTGAGTGGGTTGCCATTCCTTTCTCTAGGGGATCTTCCTGACCCAAGGATCAAACCTGGGTCTCCCACATTGCAGGCAGATCCTTTACCATCTGAGCCACCAGGGGGTAATCAGAAGTGTTGGGGTGGTTTCATAAACATTAGGAAACACAGTAACAAATATAGTAAGACTTTAATAATTACTAATATAGTACTATTGATTTGCCCAATTTAAAAAGAGGGTAAGTGGACTTTATGAAAAAATATAAATGGCAAATAAACACATGGAAAGGTCAGGGATATGCAAAATAAAACCAGAATGAGAGAGCACACATTCTCATCAGAATGGTTAAAATGAAAGCGACAGAAAACATTAAATGTTGGCAAAGATATGGAACAATGAGAATTCTTGTATGTTGTTAATGGGAATGTAAAATGGCACATCCACCTTGAAAAAAGTTCTGGCAGTTTCTTATAAAACTTAAAATTTACCTAGCCTAAAGCCCAGCAATTTCAATATGAGGTACTGAGAAAGATCTATGTTCTCAAAAATAATTTTACAAGAATGAGCATAACAGCTTTATTCATAATAGTCAAAAATTGAAAATAGCCTAAGGGTCTAAAAAGTAGGGATAAACCAAACTGAAGGTATAGACCAAATGTAGTATGCACATATAATGAAATACCTATACTGACACAAGTTATATCAAAAGCAAAAGAAGCCTTACAAAAAAACCAAATGTTGCATAATTCCATTTATATGAACTTCTAAAACAGGCAACTCAATCTATAGTGGAAAAAAGTCAGAACAATGTGTCTGCTGGGAGGGGAGAGGTAGGGATAGAGGGAAATAACATGAAGGAACTTTCTGAAGCTAGAATTATCTATAAGGATTTGGATTATACAGGCATTTGAATTTGTCAGACTTCTGTGTATATAACAAGTAAGATTTGTACAGGTTTTACATGAAAAGACAAATCTTTAAACAAACACTAAACTCTGGATAATGATATGTATACTGGTGTATTTACAGGCAGCTACATAAATGTCTACAATTTACACATCATAAAAAAAAATACTGATGGATAAAGGAAAACATAAGCAGACAGGTATGTAACCGAAATCAGACAGTATTTTCAACTGATGTACATATTCCTCTATAGTCACAGTTTGTTGTTACCAACTTACTACTATTGAGAGATACTTCTACATAACACCTTCATATAACTAATTTGCTCTTTCAATCATTTGCTTCCAAAGAGTAGTACCATTAATCCAAAATAAAAAAGAGAGAGAGACACTTTGTATACCTTTCTAACTAAAAGTTCTATGTGAACTTTTTTTTAAAGTGGTACCTTAACCAAAGTATAAGATGTTGAGAAAAGACTAAGTAAAAGATAATTCAGTTTGTAGCCAACAATTTTAAGTCTGAGAAGATATTTATGAAAGTAGCTCCTTTCCTTCTATTATCAAATCGGACCTTTCCTAAACCCTGAGACAAAAACGTTTGGTTAAATGTTTTTGCCAGACAATGTATAGAAAGATTCCCATTCCAGAACTCAAGTGTTCTGACTCATTATTTTTTTACCTATTGATGGGCAACAACAGTCTAGAGGACAGCGTTTTGTTTTGTTCTTTTTTAAACAGAATTGAAACAGTGAAGGAGATGGAGGTAGGGGGACAAGCATGGACACGATGAAAAAAATTAAGAGAAAGAGAAATAGGTAAGGCAATCTCTATATGGTTAATGTGTGTTGAGGCAGATATCTCTCAAATCAAAAGAAAGCACAGAATTCCCATACATATTTTGCTGGTTTCGATATTGAAGTACACCATATCACATGTCCTAGTCAAATCATATGTTAACTAATGCTCACCGTTAAAGTAACCAGGAAGCCTACTTCAAAATTTCTTCAGTTTAAAGTAAATACCATGAAATTTCAGAAATCAGTGCTTCATTAAACTCTTTTTTCATTGTTGTTTTTTCACAAAGACCTTATCCAGACTTTTCTTTAAAAAGAAAACTCATCAGAATATACTGGTCCTTTAACAAAAATATATCATTACTAGGAATTGAATTCAGGAGCTACATCACTCTAAATTGATCCTATTTCAACAGCTTTGATGGTCCTTTGAACAACGAAGGTCAAGCATCTTATCTGTAAAAGTCTTATATAAACTCTACTCAACAATAAAAGACTGGGTCATTTTGATATAGTCATTTTAAGAAGGTATCAGAAGCAGTACTGTAAGAATCTAAATAGTGGAAACTAAAGATTATATTTCTAGTTGTGGACATTATTAATACTGTCTCTAAATTAGGAAAAGGAATACATCAAAGCTGTATATTGTCACCCTGCTTATTTAACTTATACGCAGAGTACATCACGAGAAACGCTAGGCTGGAAGAAGCACAAGCTGGAATCAAGACTGCCGGGAGAAATATCAATAACCTCAGGTATGCAGATGACACCNAGAGGAGCCTGGTGGGCTGCAGTCCATGGGGTCGCAAAGAGTCGGACACGACTGAGCGATTAACATACAACACATATAATTAGCCCACTGGTTTAAAAAAAAAAAAAAATTTAATGCGGCCTTTTCCCCCTTCCAGTTAATCCCTTGGTCTCTATATCCCCTCTGTATGAGAGTTCTCACTTTATGTGCTTCGTTAAGTACTTCATTTAAAAATAGAAGTCAGGATTGCAAGGATTGAAATTCAGGCTCTGCCATGAACGAGCTGTGTAGATTTGGGCAAGCTATTTAACCCCTCTGTGTCTTAGGTTCCCCTCTGCAAAATAGAATTAACAGTTCAATAAATGTTAACTACTAAAATTATGTTTTTTTCCTATTCTGTTATCTCTGTGCTTTCATTTCTCACCTTAAACTTGACTGAAATAATTACAAACATGTTCCTTTCTTTTTAGCTGACCTTCTCTTCTCTTCCTCTCATCCTCCTTCCCTCTCATTCCCCAACTAAGATAAAAAACCAGCTTGCTGCACCCATCACTCACCTTCAGAAGCCATTCTTCAGCAATTGTTTCTCTTTCCTCTGCCTGTACCTTCCTTTTTTTATTGTCTACCATCAAAAGAAATGTATCGATGATTTGGATCATCTCATTAAGGTCTCCATTTCCTGCTTCTTGTTTAATAATAAAGTAGAGACATTACTTTGCCAACGAAGGGCCATCTAGTCAAGGCTATGGTTTTTCCAGTGGTCATGTATGGATGCGAGAGTTGGAATGTGAAGAAAGCTGAGCCCNATGTATCGATGATTTGGATCATCTCATTAAGGTCTCCATTTCCTGCTTCTTGTTTAATAATAAAGTAGAGACATTACTTTGCCAACGAAGGGCCATCTAGTCAAGGCTATGGTTTTTCCAGTGGTCATGTATGGATGCGAGAGTTGGAATGTGAAGAAAGCTGAGCCCCGAAGAATTGATGCTCTTAAACTGTGGTGTTGGAGAAGACTCTTGAGAGTCCCTTGGACTGCAAGGAGATCCAATCAGTTCATTCTAAAGGAGATCAGTCCTGGATTTCTTTGGAAGGATTGATGCTAAAGCTGAAACTCCAGTACTTTGGTCACCTCGTGCGAAGGGTTGACTCATTGGAGAAGGCTCTGATGCTGGGAGGGATTGGGGGCAGGAGGAAAAGGGGACAACCAAGGATGAGATGGCTGGATGTCATCACCGACTCAATGGACATGAGTTTGAGTGAACTCTGGGAGATGGTGATGGACAGGGAGGCCCAGCATGCTGCAGTTCTTGGGGTTGCAAAGAGTTGGACATGACTGAGTGACTGAACTGAACTGAGGCATTATGGAAATTTAGAAAAATAGCATTATTCCAAGAGAGTGGACATAGATGGAGAGTCTGTCTTAAGAAATGCCTAAGGTTTAGATGGGTCAGGTAGAAATAGCACTTTGCAGAATATTAAAACACATGATAAACTGGTTTTTCACATGTTCATTATTCAGTGTAATTAGTGTGATGCTAATGTTCCCATCCAAATAAGTAGGTAAGTTTATTTATGACTACCATTAAATACAATTAGGTCAAAAACATAATTAATGTTACGAGTGACATTTATTGCCATCTAGTCTGTGGTTACAGATTATAATACTAACATTATCCATTTGTTTTATAAATTTGTGCCATTGTTCACATATTAACAAGTGTGTGACTGGATAGAAAAACTTCCCTCAGTGTAACTAAAATCTGTTCACAGCACACATTCTCCTGGTTTTGAATCTTAATGGACAGCTGCTGCTGCTGCTGCTAAGTCGCTTTAGTCGTGTCCTACTCTGTGTGACCCCATAGACGGCAGCCCATCAGATTCCTTGTCCCTGGGATTCTCCAGGCAAGAATACTAGAGTGGGATGCCGTTTCCTTCTCCAGTGCATGAAAGTGAAAAGTCAGAGTGAAATTGCTCAGTTGTGTCCGACTCTTAGCGATCACATGGACTGCAGCCCATCAGGCTCCTCCATCCATGGGATTCTCCAGGCAAGAGTACTGGAGTGGGCTGCCATTGCCTTCTCCTTAATGGACAGCACGGGGTGGCACTGAGGAGTTGGTGAATCAACATGATACATTAGGTGTCCATAACTCCCCTTTCCTCTGTTTACTGTGACCCTGTCCCTGAATGGGAACACAGGAATTATGTCACCTGCTACCCTGAATGCCAGTTACTCATAGTAATGTCCACCCTAATTCAAAATGCATCTAGTATGTCTGTTTATCTGTACAAAATAAATTTAAAAGTTTCTGCTGGATAGAGATTTTTAAAAAAGGTTGAATTGCCTGAAACTATTTTACTGGTAAACTGTGTCTGAAAATGCATTCAATCAATTGCACTTTTTTTCCTTTCACTGGAAAGTAGTAAAAGTGCTTAACATTAAGTATTTATAGGTTTGGGTTTGTAGGGACTAATGTTGAGTTCTAAACATGAAAGAGCAGATGTCATTACCTGATATCTATGATTGTGTTTATAGCTAAACACAATTCCATGAGGGATGCACTGTACCCTCATGAAAAAAAATCAAAGCTTGAATCACATCTCTGGTGGTTACTAGCTGGCTAGTCTTGGTAGATAGGCTTCAGCTCTGTCATTCTAAAATTCTGATTTTATTGTAGTATTGTCATGAGGATTAAAAGACTAGGGTGTTTTGTAAGGATATTTCGGTTTTTAGTTTCTTGCTCTTGTGTGTCATACATGGTGTATTAATAGCCACTATTGATAGCACTCACCTCACAATTTCCTTTCTGGCAAAGATACTGACTGGGAATAAATATCACTATTTTACATGTAACAGGAATCTTAAACAGAGAAAATCAGGTTTAATTGTTTCTTCTGAAAACTGAAAATCCCGCCCAGCCCCTCACTATCTTCAGTAACTGTTGTTGAGTATCATGGCTGTATAGCATCTTATTTTCAAAAATGTTTTCAGAAAAATCATGTCCAAGTGGTATAAAATTGTGAGCACATAGTACTCTCTCTTAACCATATTGCTGACACAAAAAAGCCACCAATTAAAAGGTCACTCATTTTCAGGACAGTGTTGTGATATTTATTTTTCTCCCCATAGGATACGCTTTGTAAATTACATAGTCATGAACTTGTGCAGTGTCTTTATTGCCGTTAGACTTGGTGTGTTTATTCCGTGCATATCCTTCCCACTGATCTGCTCCAGATCCAAGTTCACTGGAGGCGTCTCCAATGTACTAAGTCCACTTATTCTTCAGTGCTCCCTGCATTGCTTCCTCTGCAACCACAGGACAAACTAAAGTTATCTTTTGGCTGAAACAGTGCCATTTCCTCACCTGGGCCTTAGAAGAAGATAATGTCCTTCTGTCATCAATGCCCATGATGCCAGGAGCCAGATTTCTCTATAAAGGTATTACTACTAAGCTGAGAGAATGTTTAGCTGAAGTTTTCTCCAGAAACCCAGGAGAATCTTTTTTTCTAAAATTATAGGTGAACAATTTTGAGCATCACTTTGCATGTAAGATGAGTGCAATTGTGCGGTAGTTTGAGCATTCTTTGGGATTGGAGTAAAAACTGACCTTTTCCAGTCTTGTGGCCACTGCTGAGTTTTCCAAATTTGCCGGCATACTAAGTGCAGCACTTTCACAGCATCATCTTTTAGGATTTGAAATAGCATGACTGAGCAACTGAACTGAACTGATAGGTGAACAATAATTCTAACAGCTGCAGTCATGCTAACCACATTGTGCCAGAGAAAATTTTATTAGGTAAAGCAACTTATTACAAGGGAGGAAAATTATAATAATTTAAAGATTCCCTACATTTTAGTTTATTAGCATCCCCTCTGCCCCACCACCATTAAATTTTTCAATTGCTTTTTATCTTTTACATAGCAGGGTCCTCTGGATGTTGCTCACAAGACATACATTGTCTGCCCTCTGGTGAACTGGATTTTCTCCGGGTACGAACTGTACACTTAGGAGTAGTATTGAGTGGAACAAGGAACTGTTAGTTCCAGGCCGTGTTCACCTATAGTTTTAGAGAAAAAGATTCTCCTGGGTTTCTGAATAAAACTTCAGCTAAAAATTCTCTCAGCTTAGTAGTAATACCTTCATAGAGAAATCTGGGCTTCTGGCATCATGGACATTGATAACAGAAGGATAATATTAGACAGTAATTAAACATGGGGATTCTGCATTTAGACTGCTTGAATGTGAATCCTAACTGTCACTAACTAGCTGTGTGTGATTAAAGGATGGCTCATTCTACATTTTAACAAGGATAAACAAAAACCTATTTGCTGTACTTTAAAAATGGTAAACTAGCTTTCCCAAAGCATTTCTTCTAAACATTTTTTCCAGAAGTGATTAAAATCAAACATATATTCCCCATGAAGGATTAGCACATGGCTTTCTCATTCAAAAAAGATAAACACCTGGTCATAAGTTTAGAAAAGTTCCCAAGGTCATAAATACGTTTAAAAAAACTTCCAAAGTCGTAAACATGTTTAGGAAAGTTCTCCAAAGTTCTGGAATATATTGATGTGGAAATGATGTAACTATGATATAACTATATATAATAATACATATGTAATGATGTAATGGCCTACGTAACTTTGGACTTCCCTAGTGGCTCAGACGGAGAAAGCAATGGCACCACACTCCAGAACTCTTGCCTGGAAAATCCCACAGACAGAGGAGCCTGGTAGGCTGCAGTCCATGGGGTCACTAAGAGTCAGACACGACTGAGTGACTTCACTCTCACTTTTCACTTTCATGCATTGGAGAAGGAAATGGCAACCCACTCCAGTGTTCTTGCCTGAGGAATCCCAGGGACGGGAGAGCCTGGTGGGCTGCCGTCTGTGGGGTCGTACAGAGTCAGACATGACTGAAGCGACTTGGCAGCGGCAGCAGCAGTGGCTCAGATGGTAAAAGATCTTCCTGCAGTGCGGGAGACCCAGGTTCAATCCCTGGGTTGGAAAGAGCCCCTGAAGGAGGGCATGGCCACCCACTCCAGTAATCTTGCCTGGAGAATCCCCATGGACAGAAGAGCCTGGCGGGCTACAGTCCATAGGGTCGCAAAGAGTCAGACAGGACGGAGCTCCTAAGCACAGCACAGCAATCAGAATACGGCTGATGCAGCTGCAAACCAATAGACTGTGAGGCAAAGCCCGAGGGCTCAGCCTCCCTAGTCAGAACAATGGGCCACCCAAGTCTTGATGAATATTCGTTCTGTGAGAATAAGTGGCACCCAAGGGAGTCCTCCATGTCCAGGGAGATGTGGCTGCATGGGCACAGGAGGGCCCAGAGGAGCTGCTCCACGTTCAAGGTCAGGAGAGGCGGCAGTGAGGAGATACCCCTTGTCCAAGGTAAGGAGCAGCGGCTGCACTTTGCTGGAGCAGCCGTGAAGAGATACCACACCTCCAAGGTAAGAGAAAGCCAAGTAAGATGGTAAGTGTGAGAGGGCATCAGAGGGCAGACACACTGAAACCATAATCACAGAAAACTAGTCAGNGTAGTTTGAGCATTCTTTGGCATTGCCTTTCCTTGGGATTGGAATGAAAACTGACCTTTTCCAGTCCTTCTCCAAAGCAGACTCTAAAACCAAGTCCCCAATATGGCAGCAGTCTGGGATGATTAGCCAGGTACATGGTGGCAGGTTGATCACACTGTTCCACTTCCATCACAAAATGGGCAGTGTTTTGCTTCTACTGGGAGAGATACTCTAGATATGAATTTGCCTTTCTGCCTTTCTGGCAATGCTTCTGCCAAAATTACCATCTGTTGTCTTACAGAATGCCTCACCCATTATCATAGTATCAGCATTGTAATAGGCATTGCTTCTGATCAAGGATCTCATTTCACACCAAATAAAGTGTGGCAATAAGAGCATGCTCATGGAATTCACAGGTCTTACCATGTTCCCCATTGTTCTAAAGCAGGTAGCTTGTAAAACAGTCTTTTGAATAGGGTCAGATATATAGCACAAGTTAGGTGGCAGTACTTGCAGGGTTTGGGCAATATTCTCTGGGAGGATGTGTGTGTTAATCGTGACCCTGTGGACTGTAACTCACCAGGCTCCTCTGCACATGGAATTTTCTAGGCGAGAATACCAGGATGGGTACTCATTTTCTCCTCTAGGGGATCTTCCCAACCCAGGAATCAAACTTGGGTCTCTTGCATTGCAGGTGGTTTCTTTACCGTCTGAACCACCAGGAAAGCCCCATGGTGCTGTTTCTCCTATAGTCAGGATTCATGAGTCCAGGAATCAAAGGCTGGAAATTGAGGTGTCACCATTCAATGTTACGCCTAGTGACCCACCAGCAAAATGTTTACTTCCTGTCCCTGTGACCTTATGCTCTGCTAGTCTAGGAGTCCTTGTTCCAAAGCAAGGAATACTTCCACCAGGAAACACACTAATGATTTCATTGAACTGGAAGTTAAGGCTAGTACCTGAGTACTTTAGGCTCCTTTTACCCCTGGATTAATAGGCAAAGAAGGGAGTTACTATACTGGCGGGGGTGATTGATACTGATTACCAAAGGGAAATTGAGCTGTTACTGTAAAATGGAGATGAGTACTATTCAGTATACCAAGTCTGTTAGGAAATTTGGTACAATCATGCCCTATGGTTAAAGCCAGCAGCCTTCTTTCTCTAGCGGTAGAATTTGATCTCTTCTTTCAAACTGTTCTGCTGAAATATGCACTAAGAATTTATGATCAGAATTACTGTTGCTACAATGGGGCTTCTCTTTAAAGAGATTCTGTCCTTTCAAGAAATCAGAGTTCCATAGGGACCTTAAAGATAAATGTTTACACTCCTTTCTTTTGTCCCTTATTTGACTGTTCTGTATCTATCTCCATGTATCCTCTCATGCTTAGGATCAAAGATCTCAAGAAGATCTGGTCTTCTCGTTTGGGTTCTGGAGTTGGTAATCAGCCTATGGCAGATCTTTTACAATGTACCCAGATTCTAAAGAATCCAACATAAGCAGGACTGCTGATCAGCTGAAAAGCAGTAGTAGGGCTACATTGTTAGTGGGAATGTAAATTGGTGCAGCCACTATGAGAGAACAATATGGAGGTTCCTTAAAAAACTAAAAATAGAGCTACCGTACAATCCAGCAATCCCACTCCTGGGCATATATCCAATGAAAACATGATTCTAAAGGATACGTGCACCCTAATGTTCATTGCAGTGCTTTTTACAACAGCCAGGACAGAGGACCGCCTAGTTGTCCTTTGACGGAGGATTGGATAAAGAAGATGCTGTGAGATGTTTTATATATATACAATAGAGTATCACTCAGCCATTAAAAAGAGTGAAATAATGCCATTTGCAGCAACGTGGGTGGACCTAGAGAGTGTCCTATTGAGTGAAGTAAGTCAGACAGAGAGAAATATTGTATGACATCCCTTGTATGTGGAATCTAAATAGAAACGATACAAATGAACTTACTTAAAAAAAAAAAAAGAAACAGACTCACAGACTTGGAGAACAAACTTGTGGCTACCAGAGGGGAATGGTTGAAGGGAGAGATAGACTAGGAGTTTGGAATTGACGTGTACACTTTGCTATATTTAAAATAGATAACCAACAAGGACTTACTACACGGGGCACTCTGTTCAATATTCTATAATAACCTAAATAGGAAAAGAATTTGAAAAAGAATAGATACATGTATATAGCGTTCTTACCTGGAGGATCCCAGGGACGGAGGAGCCTGGCGGGCTGCCATCTATGGAGTCGCACAGAGTCGGACACTACTGAAGCGACTTAGCAGCAGCAGCATACCTAAATTACTTTGCCATATACCTAAAACTAACACAGTACATATTGTTAATCATCTGTACTCCAACGTAAAATAAATTTTTTTTTAAAAAAGCAGTAGTAGGGCTGCAATGATTGTTGACTGACATCTGTCAGGTTGACATCTGACAGGTTGGCGGCTGGACCATATAGATTATTACATACTTTGACTGTCGCTGAAAAATCTTAAAAAAAAAAAAAAAAACCCACAACGTTGTAAAGCTATTATCCTCCAATTTAAAAATTTAAAAACAAAGCAGAGGTAAGTAAGCAGAAGATAAGACTTTACTAAATGAACTCCTCACATGCAGAGAGTTGCAAATGCGTACAACTCTACTATGTTTAAAGCTTCATGGACTCACACCTTCAGTAATAGTAGTTCTGTTACTTTGTACACCACCAAAAATCTCACAGATCTCCAGCAAACAGCAATCAGCCAATTAGGTGTGGTGTGTATTCACGAAGCACCATTACTGATGACCAAGATCTCTTTTTAAATGGTGAGTGGTATTAATGGCATTACAATCGTGGAAGGAGCTGCCTCCTGGGCTCCCAGGCCTCCCATGCTTCTAGAGGCAGATCGAATGCAGCATCGTTGTTTCCACTCTGTGAGCAGAGTGCCCAGATTCATACCACCATCTCCCTTGATGAGCTCCATGCCAACCCAAGGGCACCAGAGAAGAAGTTCTTATGAACACCAGTGATCCGTATATTTATGGAGTGTCATCTCAGCCCCTAACTTGGACAGAACATTTGAATAGGTGCTGGCAGTTACAGCACTGCCATTTCTTATTTACATCCCAAGAGCAGATTAATACCACTATCACCCCTGCATATGGGTCCCCACATGCAGAGGGCTGCAAATATGTACGACTCGACTGTGCTGAAAGCTTCATGTAATCACACCTTCATTAAATAGTAGTTCTGTTATTTTGTACGACCCTGAAAATCTCACAGATTTCAGTGTTTTTATTGGATCCCTTTTCTAGTTTTTTAGGAAAAAAAAGCAGGAAAGAAAATTGATAAAATGTGACTAATGTGGGTAATCACCTTTATAATTCTTTCCTTTACAGTACTCTCAAATTCTTTTCATCATTTTTCTTTCAAACCCTCCGAGAAACAAATGTCTCTGGCAATATGAACTTATTGAAAATCTTTACACTTCAGCCAGCCCTTTCTAAGGAGCGAGAGCATCCTTACAGCTTTTCTCAAGCTAAATAAGAGGTGCTCAACTTGAATTATACAAAGCTTCTATTGATTGGGCTGACTTAATATCTTAAGCCTTGATTAAGAGTGGAAATACATAATCATCACTATTCAGACTTGGAGAAATAGAGGATATCCAAAGAGGTCTGCTACCAAGAGTGGTTATTATTAGTGGAGGAGGAGGTGCTCCAAAGTGACAGAGACAATGGATTAAAATAGAGAATCCAGTGGCTCTTGGTCTCTATTGAGAATACTCAGGGTGCTGCTCATGGGGTCTTGTGAAATCAAAGCAGATGTAAATTGGGACTACCTTGGCAGTCTACTGGTTAAGACCTGTCTCTTATACACATCTTTCCACCAGGAAACACACTAATGATTTCATTGAACTGGAAGTTAAGGCTAGTACCTGAGTACTTTAGGCTCCTTTTACCCCTGGATTAATAGGCAAAGAAGGGAGTTACTATACTGGCGGGGGTGATTGATACTGATTACCAAAGGGAAATTGAGCTGTTACTGTAAAATGGAGATGAGTACTATTCAGTATACCAAGTCTGTTAGGAAATTTGGTACAATCATGCCCTATGGTTAAAGCCAGCAGCCTTCTTTCTCNAGCCAGAAAGAAAAACACCAATACAGTATACTAACACATATATATGGAATTTAGAAAGATGGTAATGATAAACCTGTACGCGAGACAGCAAAAGAGACACAGATGTATAGAACAGCCTTTTGGACTCTGTGGAAGAGGGAGAGGGTGGGATGATTTGGGAGAGTGGCATTGTAACATGTATGATATCATAAGTGAAACGAATCGCTGGTCTAGGTTCGATGCAGGATGCAGGATGCTTGGGACTGATGCACAGGGATGATCCAGAGAGATGGTGTGGGGTGGGAGCGGGGAGGTGGGGGTCGGGATTTCGAGCTCATTTACACCCGTGGCTGATTCATGTCAATGTATAGCAAAACGAATACAGTATTGTAAAGCAAAACAAACTAAAACAGAAAAATTTAAAAAGAAAAGAAAAAAATAAAGAAAAAACAGTCAAGAAAGGAAATAAAATAATCTTCAAATAAAGAATTTGGAGTACAGCTAAAAAAAAAATGGTTCATATTTTTTAAATCTTTTTAAAAAAAAAAACCCCACAACATTGTAAAGCAATTATCCTCCAATTGAAAAATTAAAAAACAAAAAAACGAAGCAGATGTAAGTAAGCAGTAGACAAGAGTTTACTAAATGCACTTCTTTCACGGGTCTGCTGTTGCTCTTGTTCAGTTGCTTCACTCATGTCTGACTCTTTGCGACCCCATGGACCGCAGGCTTCTCTGTTCATGGGCTTCTGCAGGCACGAATACTGGAGCGGGTTGCCATTCCCTTCTCTAGGGGATCTTCCCAACCCAGGGATCGAACCCAAATCTCCTGCATCGCAGGCAGCTTCTTTACCAGTGAGCCACTAGGGAAGCCCCGTTCACAGGTCTACTGCTATTGTATAACAGGAATGACAACATCATCCATTAATCCAGTACAGGCTACAATGCTTCTCAAAGTATCACTAAGAAATGGAGCCCCCAGCGAACCCCTGGAGAACCTACCACTCTCTGTCTGACTTGAAAGTCTCTGTTCTTCCTATTTTATTTCCTATTTTACTTTTCCTGAGTGCCTAGCTTCTCCATTGCCAAGGATATTTAGATATTACTGAA
This sequence comes from Neotragus moschatus, assembly GCA_006410615.1. Lineage (NCBI taxonomy): Eukaryota > Metazoa > Chordata > Mammalia > Artiodactyla > Bovidae > Neotragus > Neotragus moschatus. The sequence goes on from SJYA01003206.1 coordinate 3,074,996, forward strand.
TAGGCTGCCGAAATTCTTTCCCACTATGACTTATTGCAGACAAGTACCATGGGAAGGAAGTGTATAAGAAGATAGTTGAAAAAAAACCTTGCTGAGAATCACCTCATTATTATTTTCCTTTTGTAACACAAGAATCTGGGCCTTACTGATCTGCAACAATAAAATATGGTACATATTTATGCCCAAATTTATACCCTTTCATTTACCAGGTGATTAAGAAGTCCAACTCTTCCTAGGTTTCTCCTCTCCAAATACTCTCTAGAACTCCCAGGGTTGCTTATGACTGTTAATGAATCAGTTCTTCCTGCCTGCTGCTGCCTACTGAGAGGGTGAGAACTCAGAAATGTTGTTAAGATTAGACTTCACTGTCCTTTGAGGTTGAGAAGGCCTAGTCTGTTCGTCTTGGATGTCTCCAGCTGTGGCTTTTCACCTTATATAAGTGGAATTGGTCTTTGTCCTTTCATGTCTGGTTCAGCACAATAAGATCAAGGTTCATGCATGTTGTGTGAAAATGCATGAATCAGAATTTAATCCCTTTCTAAAGTTAAGTAATATTCTGTTTTAGGTATAAACTACATTTATTTATTCATTCATCTGTCAGTGGACATTTAGGTCATTCTTACCTTTTGGCTACTGTGGATAATGCTGCTATGAAGATCAATGTATAAGTATCTGTTTGAGTTCCTGCTTTCAATTTCTTTGGATATATATCTAGAAGTAGAATTGCTAGATCATTTGATAATTCTGTTTAGCTTTTCCATATAATTTTCCAGAGTGGCCCCACCATTTTATATTCCTAGCAGCAGTGCTCAAGGGTTTCAGTTTAACCATATCCTCACCAAATTTTGCTATTTTCTGTTTTTTTTTTTTTTTTTATTTTTTTACATTTTCATTCTAGTGGGTTGGAAGTGGTATTTCGCTGTGACTTTGATTTGCGTTTCCCTGATGATTAATGTTCCATAGGTACCCAGCCTCCTGGGGGTAGTGTTCTCCATTGGAATGCCTGCTGAACTCACTGGGCACATGTTAATCCTAGCAATCTCCATAGACGTTTTCCCACTGGGAGACCCTACTTACAACTGGACCAGTTCTTGTGGTTGTTATGATCGCAGAACATACTTCAGCAAAAACCATCAGGGGACTTTGAGGAAGATGCTTTTAACTCACAAGTCCTAGAGGATATATTGCACAACCAAGGACCACAGTGAGGTCATGGGAGAAAAGAGAGAGCTTAGAGCTTGGGCTCTGCCTTTATTAGGGTCTGAGAGTGAGGTGTCTAGAGTTTCTTGGATTCACTATTGGCTAATTGAAAGCATAAGAGCAGGAATCATAGCACAAGAAGGGGAAAGTAGGGTCATTCAAAGGGATAACTCAATCAATTATCTTGATTACCTTGGGCTTTCCAAAAGGGGATCTCCATGGGTGGGGCAATCTGGCCCCTTATCTGGTTGGTCTGTTAGTATTAGTAACTGTGTCATAGAGCTGGCAATGTGTTTATTCAGAATGGATAGCTTTTGAAGTAAATGCCTTAGGAATTGAAAGTCAAGCACTTACACCACAGCTAGAGTGTCTTTTCATGTGCCTACTAACCACTTGCACATATGTACTGTTTACCTCCATCTATCTATCTATCCAGCTATCAGAAAAGCCAGGAGGGAGGTGGGAAGGGGATTCAGCATGGGCAACACATGTACACTCATGGTGGATTCATGTCAATGTATGGCAAAACCAGTACAGCATTGTAAAGTAAAAGAAAGAAAATTTTTTAAAAAAGAAATGCCTATTCAAGTCCTTTGCCCATTTTTCAATTGATTTGTCTTTGTTGTAAAATAATTTTTATTCTTAACAAGTTCCCAGGAGATGATGATCTGAGAATAATACTTTGAAAATCGCTGTTTTAGATTACATATGTTAAGTGATGGAATCCCAGTCTTATCTGTGATATAAAAGATGGGAAAAATTTGCTTGGTGTATGGTTTACTTCTTAGATTTTAATATCTTCTTAGGCTTTTGATATTCATCATCTCTGGTTTTCCTGGGATTTTGATATATTAGCTTGTTCCCCCTGAAGCCCCAGTGGAAGTCAAGGCAGGCCTGAAACTGAAAAATCCCGGTTCTGAGTCACCCAACACCTTCAACCCCCGCCCACCCCCGAGAGATCACATCTGGATGTGTTACTATGTCCTGTGAATACACGTCTTACTAAAGCTGGACCTGAAAGGATGTTACTACTGACTTGAAGATTACGGAAACTCTTGTTCATACATCATAAAAAAGCCTCAAAACTCCTAATCAGTAGGAATCATTTTATACATGTGATTTTTTTCTTTTTTTTTTAAAGGAGTAATTATCCAAAAGAACTCTTGCTTATTAGACTGAATTAGAGGAATTATCATTGGCCATGTGAATATGTAATTACCATGATTTATTTGTCAAGAACTGAACATAAGTAAATTTCCTACACTTTTATTGAATTTGAGAAGTTAATTAGTGTGACTATTAAGCAAAACCCAGAGATCATTATACATGAAAGATTTCCTTACAATTCTAATAAATTGATTTCAAAACCTATTAGGCTTGAAATTTCATTCACTTGTCCCTAAACATTTTTCTCTTTGGTTAATGGATCTCTGTACTTATCCTCACTAAAAATATTCTGGATCTATTTAAAAGATTTACAATAGTTCTTGCTGGACATACATAATTAAGTTTGTTTTCTGTGAAAATCAGTGGAAATGTCCTTTGGAATTAATGGAAAAGTATAATTTGTCTTATTATCATTACTTTGTATTTTTTAGTACTTTTTATTCCCCAAATACTGTATAATCACTGGTTCCTCTTGAGCTGTTTTTATGTTACCCATTATAATGTTCTTTTAATACAATATGCGATTTACGCTTGTTACACGTTTCAGTGTAGTTCAAGGGGGAAAAAGAATAAGATGAGTTCTTGTACTACCCAATAAGATGGATTGGGAGTTCTCAAGATCACCACCCAGTTTGATGGTTCCCTAGCAAGACTCACAGAAGTCAATATCTAGTCATGATCACAACTGTGATTTATTACAGAAAAAGATGCAAAGCACAGTCAGCAAAGGGAAAAGAAATATGCGATAAAAGTCTGGGGGACCAGATGCAATCTTCCAAGGATCCTCTCCCAGTGGACTCGCATAGGATGTGCTTACTTCCCCCAGCAACAAGTTGTGACGACACTTGCAAAATGTTGTCCACCAGGGAGCTCATTAGAGACTCCACGCCCGAGGTTTTACTGGGAGCTGTTCACAGAGGCAGTCTCTGCCTGGAAGGCACCGTAGGTCCAAACTCCCAGAAGAAAAGCAGGTGTTCAGATGTCTTGGTTATCTTCCTAGGTGTCTAACTCACCCTGCAGATTTTGGATATGCCAAACTCTCCATAATCGTGAGAACAAATTCCTTAAGATCTCTGTCTACCTCTCTACCTACCTACCTACCTATCTATCATCTATCTATCTGGAAACAGGGAAAAAGGATAGGGAATGCTGTAATTTGTTTATGGTTTTATATATAACAAGAATTCTTCCAGCCCTGTGGACATCTGAAGTCCCCCTTCCATTCATGAACAAGGTATTTATGCACAAAGATTCATCAAAGAAACCAGAAAACCTTTCCAGTCTACCTGAGACTTCAGACTGTATTACCCAAGTAAAGAAGTTCATGTCAAAAAACGTCAGTCCACCTTTGTAGTCCTCAGATCTTTGCTTTTTTGCTGTTTCTGTCCTGTGATTTTTCAACAGATTACATGACTTTCTCTTTTAACTTCCCAGGAAATGCCACGCTTGAATGTACCTTGAGATGTGAAGCATGACAAGAACTAGCACCCAAGAACTCATCAGAATAAAAACGGTCTGACAGCAGCTGCTCTGGGGGCCGGCCCCACTCCTGCTAGCCATCAACATGAGGTGCTCCTGGGCTGAAGAGACGGCAACTTTCCAGGCATCACCAGTGTTTTCAGCATCTGTGCTTGTTTACTGCTTAGGTCCAGATCAAGGGCAGACATGGATGGGCAGGGTGAAAACATACACTTTGTACTTCTTTGCCATCTCAGGCTTTCATTTCTTTCCTCATTATTTTGACAGTGTCTTACCTAGTCCCTCTGGGTCTTCCCTCCCTTCTCCATTTTCAATTTATTTCGGATCTCAGTATAAGATTTTTTTCTGTAAACATGAATCTGGTCATATTGACTCCCTGAGTCCCATCTCACCCTCTAGGGTTCACTGAATGAATTCTCAAATCCCTTACATTGCACTGGGAGACCACCACAGTGTTGCCAGAGTTTATCCTCCCAGCCCCATTTCTTGCCACCTCCCTATCAAGGGTGAGTCAGTGATTCTCCCTTGACCCTCAAATCTAAGAATTCACCAGATTTTAAAGTCCAGTGGTTTTGGAGATCCACTATCAGTGAGATGAATTTTTCAAGGAGAATTGGTATTAAATTATACAAACAGATAAGTGCACAAACCTTTATGTTTTAGTGCAATAATAATCAATATATTGGAGAAGGAAATGGCAACCACTCCAGTCCTCTTGCCTGGAAAATCCCATGGACAGAATAGCCTGGCAGGCTACAGTCCATGGGGTCGCAAAAAGTCGGACACAACTATGCGACTTCACTTTCAACTTTCAATCAATAAATAGCTTGATTAATTTTCATAACATAACCTTCATTCAAATCATGGACATACCATCACCAGCTCCCCTATTAGTCTGTTCAGATTCTCTTCCTCTCACTCCCTGCCCCCTGCCTTCTATGACCTGTGATTCGTTTTTCCAGTCTTCAACTCTTTATAATAAACTTCATATAAAGTTTATTTATGTAGAGCATGTTCCCTTTTAGGTTTGTTTGGCCAAAAAGTTCGTTTGGACTTTTTGGTAACATCTTATGGAAAAATCCATATGAACATTTTGGCCAACTCAATATCTAGCTTCTTTTTTCAATATATGTTTATGAGGTTTGTCTGTGTTAGTGTGTATAACAATATTTGGTTTATTCTCCTTGCTGTGTTGTGTTCCAGTTTATCTATTTTATTTTGATGGACATGAAGTTGTTTTATTTGGGGGACTATTAGGAAAGGCACTCGGAGAAGGCAATGGCACCCCACTCCAGTACTCTTGCCTGGAAAATCCCATGGACGGAGGAGCCTGGTAGGCTGCAATCCATGGGGTTGCAAAGAGTCAAAAACGACTGAGCGACTTCACTTTCTCTTCTCACTTTCATGCATTGGAGAAGGAAATGGCCACCCACTCCAGTGTTCTTGCCTGGAGAATCCCAGGGACAGGGGAGCCTGGTGGGCTGCCGTCTCTGGGGTTGCACAGAGTTGGACACGACTGAAGCGACTTAGCAGCAGCAGCAGCAGCAGCGGGAATGGCACTACTCTCAAATATTCTTGTATATTTGTTTGGCAACTGCTGGTATATATTACAGTTGGGTGTACACCTAGGAGTAAGAGCTCTAGGCCATAAAATATGTATAGGGTGAATCCACCTGCAATGCAGGAGACCCAGGTTCGATCCCTGGGTCGGGAAGGTCCCCTGGAAGAAGTAAATGACAACCCACTCCAGCATTTAGGGCTTCCCTGATAACTCAGTTGGTAAAGAATCCACCTGCAATGAAGGAGACCCTGGTTCGATTCCTGGGTCAGGAAGATCCTCTGGAGAAGGGATAGGCTACCCACGCCAGTATTCTTGGGCATTCCTTATAGCTCGGCTGGTAAAGAATCTGCCTGTAATGCAGGAGACCTGAGTTCGATCCCTGGGTTGGGAAGACCCTCTGGAGAAGGGAAAGGCTACCCACTCCGGTATTCTGGCCTGGAGAATTCCATGGACTGTGTAGGGTCGCAGAGAGTCAGACGCAACTGAGCAACTTTCAGAGTATGTATATCCCTGATACACGTATAGATAGCACCAAGCCGTTTACTCAGGTTGCTGTGCTCATTTATATTCCCAGCCCACAGTGGATAAACGTTCATCAGCGTCCTCACCAGCACTTGGTAACATCGCCCTTTTTCATGTTGCCCGTTCCCATGGATGAGTAGTGCTATCTCACTGTGGTTTTGAAAAAACTCTTTATATGTTTATTGGCCATTTTGATTTTTGTCTTTTGTGAAGTGTATATTCAAGTCCTTTGCTCATTTTTTCCTATTGATTTTAGGAATTGTTTATATATTGGGAGTCATATATCCTTGGTGTCCTAAATATACACATGTGCATTTATCCTATCCTGGGTCTTGCCTTTTGCTTTCAGCGTTATTTTTGGATGGATATTTATCTCATTCTGAGTCTTGCCTTTTCACTTTCAATGTTACTTTTTGATGGACACAATTCTTAATTTCACTGAAGTCCAGTATGTTCTTTTTTTTTTTTTTTTCAATCTTTATGGTCAGTGTTTTTTGTGTCTAGTTGAGAAATCTGCTTCCTGTTTATGAAGATTTTCTCTCATCTAGAAGCCTTACTGTTTTACCTTTCATATTTAAATCTGAGATAGTCTAGACTTGATTTTTTTAATATGGTGTGAGGCAGAAATCATAGTATGGTTTTCCGTATGGATATCCAACTGACTCAGTTTATTGAAAAATCCGTAATTTCCCGCATTGTACTGCAGTGTCACCTTCGTCATAAATCAAGTATTTATATTTATCTATTTCTAGATTCTCTGTTTACTTCCTCTTTCTGACTTACTTACCCTGTGTAATAGGCTTTAGGTTCAGCCACCTCATTAGAACTGAGTCAAACATGTTCCTTTTTATGACTGTGTATATGTACCACAGCTGCTTTACCCATTCATCTGTTGATGGACATCTAGGTTGCTTTCATGTACCAGCTATTATAAATAGTGCTGCAGTCAATGAACACTGGGGTACATGTGTCTTTCAATTATGGTTTCCTCAGGATATATGCCCAGTAGTGGGATTGCTGGGTCATATGGTAGTTTTATCCCTAGTCTTTTAAGGAATCTAATTACTGCCTTCCATAGTGGCTGTATCAATTGTACATTCCCACCAACAGTGCAAGAGGGTCTCCTTTTCTCCATACCCTCTCCAGCATTTATTGTGCAGTTTTTTGTTGATGACTCTTCTGACCAGTGTGAGATGATACCTTGTTGTAGTTTTGATTTGCATTTCTCTAATAATGAGTGATGTTGAGCATCTTTTCTTGTGTTTATTTGCTATCGCTATGTACTTCCATCAGTCAAATTCTTTATCCATCCTTGTGCCAATGGCACACTGTCTTAACTATTCCAGCTTTGTATTAAGTCTTGGCATTTAGGAGGGAAATCCTACAACTTTCTTCTTCAAGGTTGTCTTGACTATTCCTTTACTCCTCTAAACTTTAGAGTCAATTTTTCACAGAAGTAAACCTTCTGGGATTTTGACTGGTATTTCATTGAACCTGTATATTTTTCTTTTTGGCCACAATGTGAAGCTTGTGGGTCTTAGTTTCTGGACCAGGAATCGGTCTCCTATCCTCAGCAGTGAAAGCAAGGAGTCCAAACCAGTGGCCCTCCAGGGTAGGCCCTAGAATTTCTATTTTTGCAATAGCAAGTCTTCTAATTGGTGAATAAGGTTTATCCATTTATTTAGGACCACTTTAATTTTTGTAAAAGTGCTTTTTGGTTTTCTGTAGAGGTCTTGGCTAGCATGTTGTTTAGAGTTTTAGCATTGATGATCATGAGAAATATCGTCTTGTAGTTTTCCTTTCTTGTAATACCATTGTTAGTTTATGCTGGCCTCATAAAATGAGTTGAAGACAGCTTCTGCCCTTAAATTCTATGGACGGTTTTGTTAAGACTGGTGTTACTCCTGAATTTACTAGCAAGACCATAGAGCCCTGGTGTTTTCCTTGTGAAAGTGTTTTAAACTGCAGATTCAATTTGTTTAATAGATAGATGTTTAAAATTTTAAACATATCTCTCTGTCAATTTATTAAGTTGTGTTTTTCTTTGAATGTATACATTTTGTCTAAATTGTCAATTTGTTGGCATAATGTTATCTACAATATCTTATCAGATTTTAGCATCTGTTTAATCTACAGTAATGTCCCTATTCCATTTGCAACATTCACAGTTTGTGTCTTATCTCTCTTTTTCTTAGTATCTGTCACATTTAAATGTGAACCAACTTTTGACATTGTTGATTTTTTCATTTTATATTTTCTATTTCATTCATTTCCCCTTTTTGTTATTTCTTTTCTTCAACATTATTTGAATTTGATTTACAGTGCTTTAAAAAATTGCTTGTGATGGATGGATACTAGGAAGAAATACATTAAAATACTTTCTCCATAGTGGTGATAGATTACATTATACCATTCACCTTTCTCCCTGTTGTCGTTTAAGGAACCAAAAGCATGTGTTTTCAAATGAGGATCCCTAAGAAACTAAGTACAAAAGCCTTATTTTTTTAGACGGTAGTTGGGCTTCCCTGGAGGCTCAGTTGGTGAAGAATCTGCCTGCATTGTGGGAGATCTGGGTTCAATCCCTGGGTTGGAAAGATCCCCTGGAGGAGGGCATGGCAACCCACCCTGCATTCTTGCCTGGAGAATCCCCATGGACAGAGAAGCCTGGCAGGCTACAGTCCATGGGGTCCCAAAGAGTCAGACAGGAATGAGCGACTCAGCACAGCTTCTATGGTGTAGAACTGTGGTCATAATTATAACATTGTTAATGTAACAACTGGAAATGTTGCCCATTAGTCTGGAGGGTGGAGATCATCTCTTGCACACCCAATTTATTATATAGTAAGAAGTGACTTACCCAGAGAAGAATTGAATACAGACTTCTCTGGTGGTTCAGTGGCTAAGACTCCACACTCTCAATGCAGGGGGCCTGGGTTCTATACTTGGTCAGGGAATTAGATCCTACCTGCCACAACTAAAGATCCTGCATGCCGCAATCAAGACTCAATGCAACCAAATAAATAAATAATTTATTTTAAAAAATAAGAAGAGTTGGATACTGGGCAGTGCCTTGGACAGTATGTCATTTTTCATCGTCTTTTGAAATTATTCTATCACTAGCACTGCATTAGTTCTCTAGACCTGCCATGACAAATTGCCACAAACTGGGTGACTTAGAACAACAGAAATTTATTGTCTCAGAGTTCTGGGGACTAGAAGTCTGCAATCAAGACCTCAGCAGGATTGGGCATCCTCTGAAACCTATAGGGTAGGTCCCCTCCCTGTCTCTTTGTAGCCTCTGGTTTGCTGACAGTCCTTGGCGTTCCTTGGCTTGTACATGCATCACTCTAATCTTTGGCCCTCACCTGGCCTTCTTTCCTCTTTGCCTGTCTGTCTGTGTTCAACCTTCCCCTTTGTTGTAAGGACACCAGTCATATTGGATTAGGGCCCACCTTAACAGCTTCATTTTAAATGATTGCTTCTACAAGGGCCCTGTATCCCAGTAAGGTCACAGTCTGAGGGACTGGGGGTTAGGACTCCAACATATCTTATTTGAGTGACACAATTCATCTCACAGCAAGAACAATTTCAGTGCTTGTTGAGAACTCTCTACAAGTGGACAAATGGAAAGCCAAACAATGAAAGGAATGTCTCCCATACACATGTAGGTAAAGCTCTTTCCTTGAATCCGGAGACATATCATTCCAATAGTTGAAGTGCTGCTCTCCAGATTCACCCGTGTTTTCGGGCAATACTGTTTCCAGCCTTTGATCCTATTAGTTTTAGTCCTTGGAGTGAACATCATTTGCTCCCATATGAGTAAAACAATTTGGTGCCCAGACTCAGCTCTATCATGGATAGGAAAGCTGCCTTAGCATTTTGAGGCCATATTGTGTTAACTGCTTTCAAACCTATACATGTTAAATTAAGTCAGTATTTTCAAGGTGACAGTCACCTTAAAGAGAAAAGGAAGCTTCTACGAAATGATGGGAAGCTAGTGCGTGCGCTTCTAGACTGCATCGAAGCTTCTCTCCGGCACCTCTTACCTTTCAGAGGTTTAGTACCTGCTCTGCTCCCGTGATTCGCCGCGGTTGTCTGCAATGTTTCTTTCTAAATTGCACTTCAGCAGCATCACCCTCTAGGCAGCATCAATAGATTTTTAAGAACAGAAAGCAGAGGGGCAAATGAACCACTAAGAATAGCTACATCCCTGGGTCAATTAAATCCAACTTGACATCTGTAGTGCATCTGCAATGCGATAATAATGGTCATCTACCTCACAGCAATGTTGTGAGAAATAACAAACCAATGACTGCAAAGCGCTTTGAAAATAGAAAGGGCCCAGTAAAAGCTGGTAATTATTAACGGTAATCATTTGCAAGTGACCTAGAAATTACTGTGAAGTTATTGTGGCCGTCTTGTCATCCATTCTTTTCTTGTCGGTTTTGGACTTCCAGCCCCGGATTCTGTGCTGGGAGAGATTATATATTGTTGCAGTGCCGCCCTCAGGAGCCTTCCAAGCAGAAGCTTAGAAGCAACACTCTCTCTGCTTCACTTGTCTATAAAATTTTCTCTGGGGCTTCCCTGGTGGCTCAGTGGTAAAGAATCCACTCACCAATGCATGAGACATGGGTTTGATCTCTAATTCAGGAAGATCCCCCTTGCCTCAGAGCAACCAAGTTCGTGAGCCACAAATACTGAGCCTGTGCTCTAGAGCCTGGAGCTGCAACTACTCTGCCCTTGTGCTGTAACTACCAAAGCCCACCCCCCCTAGAGCCTATGCTCAGAAACAAGAGAAGCCCCCACAATGAGAAGTCTGCACCCCACAGCTAGAGTAGCTCCCTTCACTCCAACTGGAGAAAAACCTGTGTAGCAATGGAGACCTAGCACAGCCAAAAATAAATAAATACATTAAAAATTAAAAAAAAAAAAAAGAATTAAACTAAAATATTCTCTTCTCTGTAATTGAAACTGGAGATAAATTCTTGACCTTTATTCATTCAGTCATGTATTTATTCATCCATCCAACCATTATTTATTGAGCATCGCAGGCACAGAGCTGCGTTCTAGGGATACAGAGATTTAAAAAAGTACACATGGAATCCATTCTCTTGGAGTTTATAGTGTTATAGGTAAAAATAAAATTGTAAAGAATGTACAGAGTGTACGAAGATGGGAATAGTAAAGGATGCTGCTGCTGCTACTGCTAAGTCGCTTCAGTTGTGTCCGACCCTGTGCGACCCCATAGACAGCAGCCCACCAGGCTCCCCCGTCCCTGGGATTCTCCAGGCAAGAACACTGGAGTGGGTTGCCGTTTCCTTCTCCAATGCATAAAAGTGAAAAGTGAAAGTGAAGTCACTCAGTCGTGTCTGACTCTTCGCGATCCCATGGACTGCAGCCCACCAGGCTCCTCTGTCCGTGGGATTTTCCAGGCAAGAGTACTGGAGTGGGGTGCCATTGCCTTAAGGGGCAAATAGCCCCACATTGGGAGCTGAAATGTCATATACAGCCGTGGGCTGGATTGATAGGGTATTGTTGAGCTGAAACACCATGCCTCTCCGTTAAGGGTTATTCTGTTTCCTTCCATCACATTTTCCTAAAAGAATTGCCCTGATAGATGAACCTCCCCACCACCTATTTCTCCAGGTAACAGTTCATTAACATCCTTTGTCCTTTCTCTCTTCAAAAAAAAAAAAAAAAGAAAAAGAACAGGACAGGGAGATCTTTTCTACCAAACTGAGCAGGACCTACCCCACCTCCCTGGCTATCCAGAGGAATAGAATGCATTCCTCATAACCAGCCACCAGAAAGACGTGCATTAGGTTTCCATTTCTGCCCAACCTTGAACATTCTCTGTGAAGAGTACGGAGCCACTTGTGCGGGTTCAACTCTACCCCAGACTAACAGTGAGCCTGGTTAGGGGAATATCTTGGTCAGGATTTACAGTTACTAGTCCTGCTATTCTCAATGCTTCCCAACCCTGACACCCTGGTCTCTCCTCCTTCCTGTGTCTTGGTGTTTGAGGTCATCCTTGATTTTCCAGTTCCTTGGAGGCAGGATGTATTCCTCGTTCTCACTACTGAATGGGTTTTACATTCAGCCCTTGTCTGTTCATTTGTTTTGTCTTGAAGAAAAAAAAAATTTTTTTTTGATG
>SJYA01003206.1:3087433-3315163 GCA_006410615.1 Neotragus moschatus
AGAAGCCCCCACAATGAGAAGTCTGCACCCCACAGCTAGAGTAGCTCCCTTCACTCCAACTGGAGAAAAACCTGTGTAGCAATGGAGACCTAGCACAGCCAAAAATAAATAAATACATTAAAAATTAAAAAAAAAAAAAAGAATTAAACTAAAATATTCTCTTCTCTGTAATTGAAACTGGAGATAAATTCTTGACCTTTATTCATTCAGTCATGTATTTATTCATCCATCCAACCATTATTTATTGAGCATCGCAGGCACAGAGCTGCGTTCTAGGGATACAGAGATTTAAAAAAGTACACATGGAATCCATTCTCTTGGAGTTTATAGTGTTATAGGTAAAAATAAAATTGTAAAGAATGTACAGAGTGTACGAAGATGGGAATAGTAAAGGATGCTGCTGCTGCTACTGCTAAGTCGCTTCAGTTGTGTCCGACCCTGTGCGACCCCATAGACAGCAGCCCACCAGGCTCCCCCGTCCCTGGGATTCTCCAGGCAAGAACACTGGAGTGGGTTGCCGTTTCCTTCTCCAATGCATAAAAGTGAAAAGTGAAAGTGAAGTCACTCAGTCGTGTCTGACTCTTCGCGATCCCATGGACTGCAGCCCACCAGGCTCCTCTGTCCGTGGGATTTTCCAGGCAAGAGTACTGGAGTGGGGTGCCATTGCCTTAAGGGGCAAATAGCCCCACATTGGGAGCTGAAATGTCATATACAGCCGTGGGCTGGATTGATAGGGTATTGTTGAGCTGAAACACCATGCCTCTCCGTTAAGGGTTATTCTGTTTCCTTCCATCACATTTTCCTAAAAGAACTGCCCTGATAGATGAACCTCCCCACCACCTATTTCTCCAGGTAACAGTTCATTAACATCCTTTGTCCTTTCTCTCTTCAAAAAAAAAAAAAAAAGAAAAAGAACAGGACAGGGAGATCTTTTCTACCAAACTGAGCAGGACCTACCCCACCTCCCTGGCTATCCAGAGGAATAGAATGCATTCCTCATAACCAGCCACCAGAAAGACGTGCATTAGGTTTCCATTTCTGCCCAACCTTGAACATTCTCTGTGAAGAGTACGGAGCCACTTGTGCGGGTTCAACTCTACCCCAGACTAACAGTGAGCCTGGTTAGGGGAATATCTTGGTCAGGATTTACAGTTACTAGTCCTGCTATTCTCAATGCTTCCCAACCCTGACACCCTGGTCTCTCCTCCTTCCTGTGTCTTGGTGTTTGAGGTCATCCTTGATTTTCCAGTTCCTTGGAGGCAGGATGTATTCCTCGTTCTCACTACTGAATGGGTTTTACATTCAGCCCTTGTCTGTTCATTTGTTTTGTCTTGAAGAAAAAAAAAATTTTTTTTTGATGTGGGCCACTTTTAAAATCCTTATTGAGTTTGTTACAATACTGCTTCTGTTCTGTGTTTTGATTTTTTGACCACAAGGCATTTGGGATCTGAAATCCCTGACCAGGGATCGAACCTCTAAGCCCCTGCATTGGAAGGTGAAGTCTTAACCACTGGACTGCCAGGGCAGTCCCCTCAGGCCTTCTTTGTGACTGGAGATTTTCACTACCCACCTCCCCAGTGGTCGAGGTCCCAGTCTCTTTTCTGATGGTTGCTATCCCGCAACTTGGAGCTCAGCTATGTCTCTTTCTGTCCTTTCTGGACACAGCCCCGGACCCAGGACTTGTGAATGGTTTGCTAGTGGTACTTGAATCTGGCTCACTCACCCTTTCCTTACCTTCCTGCCTTCCACAAATATTTATTGAGTCCTTCTTATGATCTCCATAGCATGCTCAACCTTTTGGACACAAAGTTTCAAACTAATGTTCAGAGTTCCCTGCACGGCTCTCTCTAGAGTCACCAAATACTGGGAGGACCCAGGCAGCTTCTCAGCCTACTAAGGTGAAAGGCATTTGAAATGAAGGTCAAGTAAGGGCAGAATATGAAGCTCTCACTTCAAAAAGTGACTACTCCCTGGGTACCCACCAGAGCAGCAGGCAACCAGCTCAGGCCAGCTTGAATCTCTCTGTTCTGACTTTGGGTTTGTTCAGCGTCCTCTCCACTTTGCTCAGCAATCATCTTTCTCTGATGAGCACAGTCTGACCCTGTAAATGGCTATTCTTTTTGCTCAACACAGCCTCTAATTCCTGTAATTGTTCCTGGACTCTGTAATGGGCTCTGATTGTAACCACGAGAAAAAAAACAAAAAACAGTTTTTCTGGGCTTGGTTTGGCCCCAGGAGAAGTACTTTACCGTGTGATTTCTTGGATTTGACCTGTTGGGTCAAACAAAGTTTTAGGGGCTCAGTCGAGTATGTGGATCCCAGCACCCATGGATCCTGATCTTCCTGCTTGGACTCCTAGTCTGCTCTTCCAGCAGCAGCAGAGAAACCCACAGCATGGGTTTAATGGAGGGGGAGAATACAGTGTTTGACAGTTGCTTCAAGTAGTGGGAAGGACATCGTTTGGAACCTGGCTTCTCCGACTGTAAATACGTCTGATCTTGGGTAATTAATTTACTTTAAATCTATGAATTTCAAATTCTACTCTGTAACAATTACAGTGTAATTGAAGGAAGCAGAATTTATTTCATCAGGCTGTTGTGGATATTAAATAAGACAGTAAATGTACAGTGCCCTTATGGCAGAAAGTGAAGAAGAACTAAAAAGCCTCTTGATGAAAGTGAAAGAGGAGAGTGAAAAAGTTGGCTTAAAGCTCAACATTCAGAAAACTAAGATCATGGCATCTGGTTCCATCACTTCATGGCAAATAGATGGGGAAACAATGGAAATAGTGAGAGACTTTATTTTGGGGGGTTCCAAAATCACTGCAGATGGTGACTGCAACCATGAAATTAAAGGAGGCTTACTACTTGGAAGGAAAGTTATGACCAACCTAGATAGCATATTGAAAAGCTGCGACATTACTTTGCCAACAAAGGTCTGTCTAGTCAAGGCTATGGTTTTTCCAGTGGTCATGTATGGATGCAAGAGTTGGACTGTGAAGAAAGCTGAGCACCAAAGAATTGATGTTTTTGAACTGTGGTGTTGGAGAAGACTCTTGAGAGTCCCTTGGACTGCAAGGAGATCTAACCAGTCCATCCTAAAAGAGATCAGTCCTGAGTATTCATTGGAAGGACTGATGCTGAAGCTGAAACTCCAATAATTTGGCCACCTGATGTGAAGAGCTGACTCATTTGAAAAGACCCTGATGCCGGGAAAGATTAAAGGCAGGAGGAGAAGGGGATGACAGAGGATGATATAGTTGGATGGCATCACCGACTCAATGGACATGAGTTTGAGTAAACTGCAGGGGTTGGTGATGGACAGGGAGGCCTGGTGTGCTGCAGTCCATGGGGTCGCAAAGAGTCGGACACAACTGAGTGACTGAACTGAACTGACTGAAATGTGCTATATCAGCACATAAGTTGGCATAGAGTAACTGCTTAAAAATGTTGGTTCCTGGGACTTCCCTGGTAGTCTGGTGGTTAAGCATCTGCCTGCCAATACAGGGGACATGGGTTCGATCCTTGGTCCGGGAAGATTCCACGTGCTACAGGGCAACTAAGCCCATGTGCCACGCCTACTGAGAACATGCTGTAGAGCCCATGCTCCAAAACAAGAGAAGGACGTGGACAGCAACTAGAGAAAGCCTGTGCACAGCAACTAAGACCCAGTGGAGCCGGAAATAAATAAATTTCTTTTAAAAATGTTGGTTGCTTCATAACTTTTAGAGCTGCCATTTCAAATCTGTGGCATCAGCTGGATCTCTCAAATCTCCAGAAGTTTTGTGGGTTTTTTTGTTTACTTAAGATTACACCTTATTATTGGGCTTCCCTGGTGGCTTCAATGGTAAGATATCCACCTGCAGTGTGGGAGACTGGAGTTCAATCCCTGGGTTGGAAAGATCCCTTGGAGGAGGGCATGGCAACCCACTCTAGTGTTCTTGCCTAGAGAAGCCAATGGACAGTGGAGCCTGGCAGGCAGGCTACAGTCATGGGGTCACAAACAGTTGGTCATGACTGACTAAACACAGCCCAGCACACCTTATTATTATCTTTGTTAAATACATTTTTGAAGTAGACACAAGCAAAAAGACACAATGGATTCAAATCCACCAAGATTAGCAAACTCTAGGGAAGATTGTGGTTTTATTAATATTTTCTCTAATTAATTTTGTTTAATTCAGATCACTCATAATAATATAACCTAATTATACTTGGTAAGTATCTGTTAATTATACAGATAAATATGTATAATAAGTATATAATCTCTGTGTCCTGTCTTGTATAATTTAGGAATCAACCTCTAGGTCTAGGTTGGTTAGATGTCATCCCTCATTGCTTATTTTCTAAACTCCAGGATTGGGAGAGAATCATAATTTTTTAAAAAGTGATTGTTGAAGGAGGCTTGTAAGGCTAACAATTATAATGTTAGATTCTAGGGCTGCTAACCTGGCATTCCTGTGACCCCCAAGGATAGATTAAAGCGAATGAAGAAGTACAATTATGTCCTTTTGTAGGGCCAAGGAGTGCTTGTTAAGAGTAAAGTGTGTGATCGAGTGCTAATGATGGTTCTGCAGGCTGAGAATTTCTGTGTGCGTTAGGTACACAAATTGCTCTTGGTGGCTATAACTCTGTTTCTTGCGAAACGTGCTCCTTGGGGAAGTATAAAAGAAAAGTATTCTTAGGTCTGTTATTCAGAGAAAAATGCCACTGCTTTCATATAATGAGGAATAAGGTAGGAGATGAGGAAGGCTGTATTATAAGTGTTTATCTCCATTTTACGATTCTGTGTTAGGGATAGCATGGAGCAAGTACACTGAATGTTATTATTATAGAAAGTGAAAGAAAGTGAAGTCGCTCAGTCGTGTCTGGCTCTTTGCGACCCCATGGACAGTAGCCTACCTGGCTCCTCCATCCTGGGCTTTTCCAGGCAGGAATACTGGAGTGGGTTGCCATTTCCTTCTCCTGGAGATCTTCCTGACCCAGGGATTGAACCCAGGTCTCCCACATTGTAGGCAGATGCTTTATTGTCTAAGCTACCACCAGGGTAGTAATATTATAGAACATGGTTGCTATTAATCGGGGCTTCCCAGGTGGTACTAGTGGTAAAGAACTCACCTCCCAATGAAGGAGACTTAAAAGACATGAGTTTGATCCCTGGGTTGGAAAGATCCCCTGGAGGAAGGCTTGGCAACCCAGTCTAGTATTCTTGCCCGGAGAATCCCATGGACAGAAGAGCCTGGTGGGCTACAATCCATAGGGTCACAAAGAGTCAAACACAACTGAAGCTACTTACCGTGCATGAATGCTGTTAATGAAGTACAATACAATGGTTATTTGGGGGATGTAAGTCTTCAGATGACATAGCAGGAATATGTCCTTCTCAAGTGTCCCCAAAGAAAGTCAGAGCCCCTGTTCTTCAAGTGTTCTAGACAGAGTGGGACTCTGCCTATTCAAGTCCCCTGAGGTTAAGTAGAACGATGTTTCTGGGAAATGTAAGTGGTAATGAAATATTGTAATAAAACCATTATTATATTCTGGATTTATAAAATTAAAAAAAAACAGCTTTAGATGCTCTCATTTTTTTTCTTTTCTTAAAAAATACTTGGAAATATTTTCCAGTTATCCCAAAGGTTTTAATAAATTCTTGGCCATTGCCTTGTTTCAGCTGGATGTGAACAAGTACTTTGAACCTCCCTGGACTTAAGTCTTTCCAAGAAATAAGGGTTAATATAGAAAAAGTCATCCAAATGCTTGGCTAGAGCTATTCCCCATGCATTGTGGCATTCAGTGCCCCAGGAATCCTACACGGGGCTTCACCCGGGTTGTGAGGCAGACTGGTGGTGAGGGGATGCAAAAGATGCTGGTAGATACCCCCACCAGGAATCTGCCTATCTCTGCTTTTTGTACCTGCACATCAGGTACCCCAGATTCCTTCACATACCTCTAGCCTGAGATAGACATCTGAGATTCTGGGTTACTTTGGTAGAAACAGCCTCCAAAGTACCCCCTTATAGACTCAGCCATGCATTAAATTGTTGTGCCTGGCCCAGGTGCCCAGGTCATTCACTGGAATGGCTGCTTTGCCTGGTGATCTTTAACACACTGAGATCTCTGAGACTGTGTTGCAAAGTCAAGGTCATGTCCCGTCACTCATGAGATCTAAGTGGGTCGGTTTTTCCCAGCAGTTTTCCCTCATTCTATGGTCTCATTCTTCATTCCTTTGAAAGTAAGTAAGGAGTCAATAAAATGCTCATCTGAAAAAAATCTCAATAAAAAGACATATAAATTCACAGTTTCACATGTAAAAGCCTTCACAATTGTGCATGGTTCTGAAAGCTGGGCCTTTATATTTGTAGGTGCTGAAAAAATGCTGTCTGATATACAGAATAGAATCTCCTGTATTTCTCATTCTTCCTCCACTCTCTCTACCTTTCAGATGAACAAACTAAAGGATTTTAGGATGAAAATGCTGCCAAGAATGGACAACACCAACTCACATCTTAAATACCATGGATTTTCTTCTCTACCGTGTGAAGTCGCTTCAGTCATGTCCAACTCTTTGACACCCTGCGGACCACCTGTCCATGGGGATTCTCCAGGCAAGAATACTGGAGTGGGTTGCTGTGCCCTCCTCCAGGGGATCTTCCTACCCTTCCTACTGTCTTCCCTACTCATATCTGTTCTTTGCTTCACATTCACAGTATTTTAATCTCAGAATTTCATCATATCACACCACAGCTTTCCAGGTCTAATCCTTACCACTACATCAGAGTCCTGAACTGATTCAACATACGGCAGGACTCTGCATAGGTGGATTTACCACTGAATACTTTGCTTTGNTGTCTTCCCTACTCATATCTGTTCTTTGCTTCACATTCACAGTATTTTAATCTCAGAATTTCATCATATCACACCACAGCTTTCCAGGTCTAATCCTTACCACTACATCAGAGTCCTGAACTGATTCAACATACGGCAGGACTCTGCATAGGTGGATTTACCACTGAATACTTTGCTTTGATCTCTCTAAGGATCTGAAGTGAGCACACTTGCCTTTGGGTGTGCGCCAGTCTTTCATTTGAAAAACCCAAACAAAGATCTCTCCCCTCGACCGTGTATATGTTCGGGAGACTTCCAACAGCATCCCCAAAGACAAAACTGCCAAGGGATAGTAAACAACGTTCGATAAATAGAACCTGTTTTGGTGAATGCCTTCTGGTGTTGTATGTTTTGACGAAGCACTTGGAAAATTTCCCAGATAGTTGATAATTTATGGGTTATTTGAATATATTGAGGCACAAATACACAACTTTAATTGGGGGAAAAAACCTCTTATTTGTCCTTATTCTCCCCCTCCCCCCATTATGGTATTCTAATGGTGTCCTCCAAAAGTAATTCCAGGATTTAAGAAGACATTTTTTCTAAAAGAAAGCATTAATGGAGAGTTTTTCATATCCTGTTGGATCCTGCATGCTCTCCAAGGAACTCCACAGAGATAACATCAGGTATTATTCTACTAGAAGAGAGTAGACAGGAACATTTTTAGAAAAATATTTATAAAGCAGTGTCTCTAATTGGACAGACAAGTGAGTTGGCTTTTATGTTCTTGGCGATGGGGGGCTGTTTTTCCAGTGTTCTGGAAAGTCCAGCCCAAGTCGCTCCTTATTCTGGGGTGGGACCGGCCACGGTTGTGGAAGCAACAGAGCCTCCCTTTGTTCCTGAGGCCAGACTGTAGCTGTTAGAGCTGACAAGCCTCCAGTGTTCCCATTGGACGTGCAAAGGAAAAGCCTGGTGCAGAACTCTGGGGAGTTTTAATTAGTCAACAAAGTAATCAGACAGGGGCAAGTTGTTCTCAACAGTACCCAGCATACAATAATGCAGAAAATAAGCAAGGAAATAAAAAAGAGCGGTGGGTGAAATAGAAAGGACATAAGGGGAAGATTAAGATGAAACTAGGTGGGAAATTGGTACCGAAAACACAGCTATGAAGCCCAGGATACATAAAGAGTGTAGGATGGTCAGTTATACCGAAGACTAGAGCAAGCCCGGTCTCATGGGAGGCAAAGCTCTTCTCCAGCTTCTGACCTCAAAGAAATTCCTCCAGCAGCTTTTATCTGAAAGATCTGCACTCTCCTTCCTACATCAAACACAGTGATCAGATTTTCTGTGGTTATTCAGTTTAACTCCATCAGTGTAGACAGAGGAGAGATCACATTCTCTGAAGCCAAATAGGTGGGACAAAGCCTTCTGTCTGAGACTCACAACTATCTGTGTCTGTGTTCTTCACTCCTGCCTCTTTCCCCCCGCCCCGGCAAGGCTTTATTGGGGCCCATACTGCAGTAGGGGGACTAGGAACACACAATTTCCCTTGCTCGCTTGGCTAGCCCCCAAGGCAGGGGTAGAGGGTGGCGACTTTGTTCTGTATGTGGGGTGAGGGCACGGGTGTGTCCAGGGGTTGGGGTGCAGGGGTGGCTTAGGCAGCTTGCGTGCCCCGTTGGTGGCACTGAGTGCTGGGCCCATGTGCAGTACCCTGCTTTTGCTCCCAATACCCACTTTCTGCTCCTGGCTCTTCAGAAGTTGCAATCAGGATTTTTTTTTATCTTTTCATATCTTTCCCCCCATAATTTGCCCCAACTGCACACGTGCACAGTTACTTTTAGACACATATAGTTTCTTTATATTTTGTTGCTCAAGGAAAGGTTTAACTTGCCTCTCTATCTCCCCACAGAGGACAGAGGACAAAAGAAAGGAAATAAATATTCAGTTTTTCTTACTGTATATGTTAAGTGCAGGGCTCAGTACAGTTCAGTTCAGTTCAGTCACTCAGTCGTGTCCGATTCTTTGCAACCCCATGAATCGCAGCATGCCAGGCCTCCCTGTCCATCACAAACTCCTGGAGTTCACTCAGACTTACATCCATCGAGTCAGTGATGCCATCCAGCCATCTCATCCTCAGTCGTCCCCTTTTCCTCCTGCCCCCAATCCCTCCCAGCATCTGAGTCTTTTCCAATGAGTCAATCAACTCTTCGCATGAGGTGGCCAAAGTACTGGAGTTTCAGCTTTAGCATCATTCCCTCCAAAGAAATCCCAGGGCCGATCTCCTTCAGAATGGAATGGTTGGATCTCCTTGCAGTCCAAGGGACTCTCAAGAGTCTTTTTTCCAACTCCACAGTTCAAAAGCATCAATTCTTCAGTGCTCAGCTTTCTTCACCGTCCAACTCTCACATCCATATATGACCACTGGAAAAACCATAGCCTTGACTAGATGGACCTTTGTTGGCAAAGTAATGTCTCTGCTTTTGAATATGCTATCTAGGTTGGTCATAACTTTCCTTCCAAGAAGTAAGCCTCTTTTAATTTCATGGCTGCAATCACCATCTGCAGTGATTCTGAGATTCATATATGTTGTTTCATTCAGTCCTCACAATGAATCTGTAGTGGAAGTACTATCTCTCCCATTTTATAGATGAGGAAAGAGGTTAAAAAAGAGGTTAACCACCCTAGAGGTTATCAAATGTACCCGATGCTGGTATACGTTAGGGATATGAATTGGGCCCACAGCTGACTTTGATGATACATCAAATACAGCTCTAATTCCTGCTCAAATCAATCAGTCATCATGATCTTTCTAAGCTCATCTCCGTGTCCAGCTCTGGAGATGTTCCATAACTCCTCAAAATTCCTTCGTTTATTTGCTAACTCCCAGCCTGGGGAGAAACAGCAGGGCACAATATCTGTGGATTAAAGAAGAGTGAAAGGGATTTGATCCTTTTTATATTCCAGTGATGTTTCATTTTTCTACTTTATTTTTTCTCCAATCATCTACCCTTAAGCAATCTATTGGTCAGGATATTAAAAATGAGCAGAAAACCTGTTTTTTCTTTTTTTTTTTTTTCAGCTACCTTTTATCTAAGCAAGGCATAGCTCACTAGAGGTAATTTCAATCCATTTTGGAGAGAAGGCTGCCTTCCTTGGCATGTTTTCACCCCTAATACCGTCAGGCTGTAGATGAATCCAGGACAAAGAGTCTTCATTGTATTATAAGGGAGAGAAACAGAGTCAAAGTCATCTTAACTTTGTAATGAATAGCATTTGTCAGAGTGAATATTTGGCTCCTGGGAGGTTAAAGGAGAAACAGGACTAAAATGCTTTAATAGTCCAGAGACTAGCACAGTGAAATGAATTTATTGCTTTTAGTGGAGTCCCCAGTGGACAGTGCATAATGAAACTCGCTATCTGATGAGGCCGCCTCGGTGCAGGAGATGCACTGGCAAGCAGAGCGGCATACTGAGCACCGGCTGCCAGGAAACCCTAAGTGACCCTCACACCTGCCGCAGAGGTGGCAGATTCCATTGCTGTCTGGGTGAACTGATATGCAGAGTAAATGTTGAAAGCTCTTAGTGCGGGTGGTGGGGGGTGGTCAGGGGCCTATCATGGCTGCTGCTGAGATCATCCATTTTTCAGGGTTGGCTGTCCAGAGATTAGACAGATTGGACACCCATAGGACACTGAGAGCCTGACTGTACTTGGAGTAGCTATAAAACGAATCACACCAATTTGTGTCCAGCCAGGAGTGTTTGTAACAAACCCGGAGGCCCAGCTAAGTTCTCTGGATGCTGAATAAGGAAGTAAGTTAATTCTGCACCTCTGACCTCCAAGCACAGAGCCACTCGTTGGACAGAAGCACAGGGGCAGAAAAAGAAGGACAGACAACTATTGGAAGAGGCGGGTGGAGACTACAGAACGCCTTTCGGTACAGAAAGAACTGCAGGGAGGGGCTTCCGGTTTTGCCAAGGAACGAAAGATTAAAACATAGCCACAGCCTCTAAGATGGAGAGGAACCCAGGAGACTCCCCTAGTACAAACAGTTTCAAAACAGGAGTGGAAGGAGAGAAACACGAACATCTATCCAGATGCGACTCCAATGAGTATCAGTTGAGAGGGGAGACAAATACTGCTTCTTTCCTGCCACTAAAAGTCTTCTGAAGCTTCTATTCCATTATTCACCCCATTTATGTATGTGCAATATTAAATCATATCATTATATGTTCTTATATTCCACTGGATTAAATGTTTAAGAACAGAAACCATATTAAGGTAGGGGTGCTTGCATGCAGGCTAAGTTGCTTCTATCATGTCCATCTCTTTGTGATCCTCCATGGACTATAGCCTGCCAAGCTCCTCTGTCCATGGGATTTTTCATGCAAGAATATTGAAGTGGGTTGCCATGCCCTCTTCCAGGGGATCTTCCTGACCCAGGCATTGAACATGCATCGCCTGCATTGGCAGGTGGGTCCTTTACCATTGGGCCACCTGGGAAGCCCTTAATGTAGGAGAAGGGAGTAGAAATTGGTGCAACCACTCTGGAAAGTAGTTTAGTATTCTCTCTTAAAGTTGAACCTTTGTATACCCTAATACCCAGCAATTCTACTCTATCTTGGCAAATAGCGAAGATACATTCTTGCACATACGCAGCGTGGGTTCCATATGAGAATGTTAAGCTTGGGACCAAATGTCTATAAATGAAGGGAACAAATAAATGGTAGGTTCACATAATAGAATATGATATAGTGATCAAGCAAATGAACCACAACAGTTTCGCAACAGTATGGATAAATCTCTGCAAGTAATGTTAAGTGGGAAAAATTAAGACTGGTCAAAATGAATATACTAGTTTTCCAAAGTTAAAAGTAATTTTTAAAATGTTATTAAAAGATTATGTGGATATAGAAAAATCACACGCACATATGAAAACAGGAAGTGATGTCCATAGAATTGAAGATGGTGTGGAATGGGTCGAGGAGACCATATAGTTGGATGTGGGTTTTCAAGGTTCTGGCTGTTATTTTGGGTGGTGGGTTTATAGTTGTTTAACACAAATGACTAAATAATGAATAAACAGAAATGGGTCAAGAATAGGCCAATAATGAGACTGTAACCAAGGATTAGGGTAAATCTAATTCTGGCCACCTGAGAGCTAAAGGGATGAAAGAGGAGAATAAGCATAATTTATGCTGATTCTAGAACACTTCATTTAGTACTTGTTGTTTAATAGAATTTCATAACCATGATGATGGGATAAAATGTTTGAATCTAATTAGGCTCCTTTGTAATAAGGTTACTCGTAATTAGTACTCCAAGCAGAGTAGTTCTCATATATTGGTCCAAGTTTTTGAGTCTTGACTCAAGCCTTGGCATAATTCATAGGAAGAAATTATTTTTTTCTAAATATTCCAACATTTATTCTTTTCAACGTTTTGTTATAAAAATTTCATATTTACAGCAACATGGAAAGAATTTTACAATGAACATCGTATACCTACTGCCTCAGTTCTACCATTAACATTTTACTCTACTTATATTACATACCCCCTTCGCTCCATCCAATCAACCTATCCCAGTTTTTTGTTGTATTTCAGAGTAAATTGCAAATATCAGCACATGCGTGTATGCTAAGTTGCTTCAGTCATGTCTGACTCTTTGCAACTAAACTGTAGCCCACCAGGCTTCTCTGTCCATGGAGTTTTCCAGGCAAGAATACTGGAGTGGGTTGTCATTTCCTCCTCCAAAGTATCAGCACACTTCTCCATAAATACTTCAGCATTCATCTCTTTAGCTCCAACATTTCATTTCTTTTCTTACTTACAAGAGGCTATAGATAAAAAAAAAAAATCAAGGCATTCTGAATGAAAAAGAAAAGTAAGTGTCAAGTAGATTTGCAACATAAAGCAGTAGAAAGAATGTGGTTTTAAAAAATACTCTTCAGTAAATGAGCTCCGGCATCTCAGGAACAGCATGACCAGGGAAAAGATGACCATTTGGTCGATGGAGGAAGACAAGTTGATCTTGAATGAGGCCCAAGGGAAACGCATCCAGAGGTAGGTGGCACAGAGGTAAAGACACCTGCAGAAGTGTTGGCAGGCAGAATCAAATCCCCACACTCTGAGCAGCCCCCATATCAGCTCCTGTGGTCTCTCCGGTAGGAGCAGTTACAGCCTCCCTGGAGCACGGGGGCTCAGCTTTTGTTCCAAAACTGAACTGGATGTGATTCTTCAAGTAGGAGAAGCCCGGACACAAAGATTCACACAAGCAAACAGAGCAGATTTTGAAAGGACAGTTTTCACCTCAACACAATATCACAATTATCTGGCAAAGAGGGTAAGATCACTACAGCTCTAGCTGGCCCAGATCAGGGCCCACGTGCTAGGTACTTCCAGGAGGGTGTGTGTGTGTGTGTGTGTGCGTGTGTGTGTGTGTGCGCATGTGCGCTCAGTCGTCTGTAACTCTTTGCGACTGCATGGACTGTAGCCTGCCATGCCCCTCTGTGCTTGGAGTTCTCCAGGCAAGAATACTGGAGTGGGTTGCCATATCCTGCTCCAGGGGATCTTTCCTACCCAGGGATCAAACCTGCGTCTCTTAGGTCTCCTGCATTGGCAGGTGGGTTCTCTACCACTAGAACCACCTGGGAAACCCTCCAGGAGGTTGGAGGGACTTCTGTTCCTTACTCTTTAAACTCCCATTCACAAGAGACGACTGACGGAGTTACCATCGTCCCAGTTTAGCCTTCGGCATAGACCTGCCACTTTCTACTGAATAATTCTTCCCTCGGTTCTGTTCTACCAAAGCCATCTAGGAAGTCCAATTCTTGGTATTTGAGGGTGTTATCAGAGGTCTCCAATTAACACACATGTAACTTAATGAGCACAGATGTAACTTGGATGTAAGCAAAACATAAGCATACTTAGTTTTTAAGATGAGCAATCCATCATCTAGAAGGGGATGATGTTTTAAGACATGAGTCAGAGAACTATGGTTGGCGTGTCAAATCCAGTCTGCAGCCTGCTTTTGTAAATAAAATTTGATTGGCACTCAGCCATGCTCATTAATATACCTATTGTAAATTCTGGCTGCTTTCATGGTCAGTAACACTGTTGGGTAGTTGCAACAGAGACCATATGTCTTGCAAAGCTTAAAAATATTTGTCACTGACTCTTTATAGAAAAAGTTTTCAGACCCATGGTTGAATGCAGTGGCTTTCAGGGAAGGTACATTTTGATGGAGCAAGTAGATATCCATGAAGCCTATTAGACAGTCCTATGGGAGTCCCCTACAGATGTGTGTTCCTTTCCACACTTATACTTCATCAACCAAAGAAGACTCTGCTTCAATTTGATTTACACTTTGGGTTTTGGTATAAGTACTCCCTTGAACTGAGTTCTACAGCTTTCAAAAGCTTTAAAACAAAACAAAACACTGTCTACAGAAATGATTCTCAACCCTGGCTGCACGGTAGTATTGTCTGGGGGCCTTTTAAAAACACCAGCAGTCTGCCCTGGAACTGAAATAAAAAACAAGCTTCCCAGATGATTCGACAGGACATCCAGGTTGAGCAATCACTGGTATAGGGAACAAGGTCAATTCCAGGCAAGGTGCTCCTGCAGAGGCCGTGGACAGTGAAGTGGGTGGATGAGAGCACTAAAAAAAACTATCGGGGGGCACCCAAAGGGGCAAGAGAGACACAAAATATGGGAGTTGAATCAGGACTTTCATAAGGTCAAAGTCTCTTAAAGTTGAGCTATATAGCTACCATTGTATCTTAGTTGACAATGCAAATTGGCTTAATATGTTCCCACCAGTCCACTTAAACCAGGATGGCTGCAGTTAAAAGGAGCAATTCAGGAACACGTTTAAAGTTGGCTTGGCTGGAAAAGAATAGCCTAACCATTATTTTTAAATATGCATTGTATCTGGTACTGTTGTCAGAATCTTGTGGGAGGTCATTTCAGATATCACAGTAGATGATAAAACAGCAGTGAGGAAGAAAACTGGATAAAAGGTAACACTTTGGATTCCACTGGTAGGAACTTAGGCTACATTCTTATTCTCAGGTGAGATTTTGTCTAGGATGTTCTCTAGTAATGCTCTGGAATTTTTTCCAGGGTCTTTGGAACTCAGCCAGTCAGATACACACAAGGGAGGGTAGGAGTGTGGAGGGACTGTGTTAGGACATTCCTGCTGCTGCTGCTAAGTCACTTCAGTCTTGTCTGACCCTGTGTGACCCCATAGACGGCAGCCACCAGGCTCCCCCATCCCTGGGATTCTCCAGGCAAGAATACTGGAGTGGGTTGCCATTTCCTTCTCCAATGCATGCATGCATGCTAAGTCACTTCAGTTATGTCCAACTCTGTGCGACCCCATGGACAGCAGCCCACCAGGCTTCTCTGTCCACGGAATTCTCCAGGCAAGAGTACTGGAATGGGCTGCCATTTTCTTCTCCAAAGACATTCATACTTGGGCAGAAATTATGACTTCTAAAGCCTTCTCTGGTAAGAAGCATTTCTGATTCTACAAACAAGCAAACAGAAACAAGGAATCAGAGATCTCACTTATAGCTGAGAAGAGAGATTTTTCTTTTCCTTCTGAGAATCGTGACTTAAGTGATTGAGCCCCTACAGAATTCCTATCCCTGTCTACCAGGACCCAAATACAGGACAGGAAAGGCAAACAAGACTCTGAAATAGTTGTGTAAGACATTTCTTTTTTTAACAGTTGACATATAACATCGTATTAGTTTCAGGAATATAACATAATGAATTGATATTTGTATATATTGAGAAAACATCACCACAGTAAGTCTAGTTAACATGCATCACCATGCAGAGGTATTAATTTTTTTTCTTGTGATGAGAACTTTAAGATCTGGTCTCTTAGCAACTTTCAGATATGCAATAAACCTCTTAACAGTCACCAGGCTGTACATTTTACCCCAAGGACTCATTTATATTTTATAACTGGAAGCTTGTACCTTTTGGCCCCCTTCACACCTTTCAACCATACCCTACTGGAAGAGGTTCATTCTTGAAAGCCCACAACACATGCTGGAGATGGGAGGTGGGGTGAGGGGAGGGAATTAGGTTGGTGTACACACAAGTAAGAAGGACAGAAAAAGCTGGCTTGAAACTGAACATTAAAAAACTAAGATCATGGCATTCAGTCCCATCACTTCATGGCAAATAGAAGGGGAAAAAGTAGGAGCAGTGACAGATTTTATTTTCTTGGACTCCAAAATCACTGCAGATGGTGACTGTAGCCATGAACTAAAAAGATGCTTGCTTCTTGGAAGGAAAGCTATGACAAACCTAGACAGTATACTAAAAAGCAGAGACATCACTTTGCTGACAAAGGTTTAAAGAGTCAAAGCTGTGGTTTTTCCAGTAGTCATGTACGAATGTGAGCGCTGGACCATAAGGAAGGCTGAGAAGAATGGATGCTTTTGAACTGTGGTGCTAGAGAAGACTCATGAGCATCCCTTGGACTCAAGAAGATCAAACCATTCAGTCCTAAAGGAAACAAACCCTGAATATTCATTGGAAGGACTGACGCTGAAGTTGAAGCTCCAATACTTTGGCCAACTGATGTGAAGAGTTGACTCATTGGAAAAAAACCCTGATGCTGGATAAGACTGAAGGCATGAGGAGAAGGGAGCTACAGAGGATAAGATGGTTGGATGGCATCACTGACTCAATGGGCATGAATTTGAGCAAACTCTGGGAGACAGTGAAGGACAGGGAAGCCTGGCACGCTGCAGGCTATGGGGTTGCAAAAAGTAGGATACAACTTAGTGACTGAAGGACAACAACACAAAAGTAAGAAGAACAGAAACACAGTCCTTCATGGCCTTTTTAGACTTGAAATTTTTATTTTCAAATGTACTTTATTTTCCCTAGAATACCTTCCATCCTCCTATACATGGAAAATTTTACCCATATTTCAAGATCCCTTTAAAAGTCATCTTCACTGTGGAATCCTCTGGCCACTTCCAACATACTTGTTTAGCACTGATTTCTTTCTCTGTTTCAGTATGGTAATGATGTGTCTTCAAGTCTGTCTACAGTTGAGCTATGAGCTCCTCGGGCTGTAGACAATGTCTCTGTCCTCTTTGTACCCAGGTTGCCCAATCCAGGGAAGACAAACAATATACACTTAGGAAGTAAATCTATCCATCTTTTCTTAAATCAGTATCCTAAAATTCTGCTTCAATTGCCGGTCATGAAAGAACAGGTAAATTATCACTTAGAAGACATATTCAACTGCAAACATTCACTAAAAAACAACTGTGTACCAGGCATTGTGGTCAATATCGGGGGAGCAAAGTTAAATGTAATACGATGTGGTTTCTGGTGTCTAGCAAGTTACAGTTTAGTGGGGATACAAGTAGGGAGTGTGAGCTGAGCTACTTTAGAAGCATGAGCAAGGCAGTGTAGGAGGAAAGAAGGACGTGTTTACCTCTCTTGGATATCCCAAGAAAAACTGCCTAGAGGGTGTAGGAATTTAGGCAAATTCCTAACAGTAAATCTGTGTAGGGGATGGGTGTGGATGTAGGAGGGTGGTGGAGATGGGAAAGATAGGTAGGCTGTGGTGGGGGGGGTACATTTTAGAGGGTTTAGGTCCAAAATCATGGTGGAAAAGATTTCAAAAATGTGCTCTGAGGGGAATCTGCTCTCTTCCTGGACAGTGACAGTTCAGGAGATGACCTTTCCTAAGAGAAAAAGAAAGAAAAGAACCGCTGCGTCTCTCACTAGCTTGCCCCCAAATTGCCAACCCTCATTTTAAGGGATCATAAGGTAGGAAAAGCTTTCTCCCTGTAAAATTAGTTGGATTTTACACAACCCAGCAGGCAATAACAAGGCTCCCACATCATTTTGTCAGAGAGAGGCCAGTAATTTGGGGGTGGGAACCGATCCATTTACACAATGGGAGACTTTCCCTCACGTACAAAGTGCTCCCTTGCAATTTGCGGCCTCACAGAATGCCATTTATAGTTCCTGCAGTGGCAGGAAAATGAGGGGGCGCAGTGATTATCACTCTAATCGCAAAGCTGAAGGATGCCGTGGTTACATTGGTCTGTTTTACCTTTCCTGCCAGCAAGGGACTGCTCTACTTAGCTTTCAGCATGCAAGAAGCAGAGAGAAAAGGGCCGATATTTCCCCTCTTAGATATTAGCTTTCAGCTTGGAAGTCTCCTCGTCAGCTGCTAACTGTAGCCTAGGGTCTGAAGTCATTACCCAAAATAATGCCCCATCTTCATTTAGGCAAATATCTTAAATACTTCTTTAGGGAGTACCCCCCGGGGCTCAGGAAGCTGAAGTTCAGTGAAAATGAGGTCCCCAAAGAAGCCCTGACTATCCACCGAAATCCGCCCCCCCATCATCTCTAAACAGTTCATTTAAATGTTGTGCTTTATTCTCGCTAAAGACTTCGGTGGCTCCCAATTTGCACTTTGCGAGGCAGAAGTAAACACGGTCTCCCAGTCTGGATTGTGTGCAGAGGTATTCATAGCAGGATCTCCCTTTGTAGTGCTCAGCTAATTGCTAATTATGTAATGATGGATGTAAATTGCACAGTTGGCACTTGAGGCTCACAGGCTCACTCTGTTTCTACTGCTTAAGGGAGAATGGCTGAAATAGTATGAGATTACCAACCACATCTCGATCCATGAAGATACAGTCTGAAGGGCTGAAATAACCCTTCAGAAGAGCAGAAGAGGCTTGAGGGAAGAGGTAGGGTAAGTCCTGCCCAGACTCTGCCCTGCTTTTGTACAGTTTAGGGTTATGAAGCCAATAGTCCATGCATCTCGTTTCACATGGAAAGAATAGATGGTCTTCTTTGCAGGGGAAGCAACACAAATTGTCTCCAAATATTTTTTTTTCAGAGAAGAATAAATAGCAGCACTGATAAGTAATACCAGGTCTCCCAAAGGTGTGTTGAAATGTTAAGCCTGTCCCACATATTGCACAAGACTATGGAGTGGGTCATAGTGTTTATTCTATTTTATACATAATGGAATAAAAATCCCAATAAAAGCTGATGATTCACCTAGCCACCTGTTGGATAATGGTAAAGTAGGCATGTTAGGGGAAGCACACTGATTGAGACCGCCCACCCTGGCCAGGCACCACAGTAACCATTTGCATGAGTTGTTTTATAACAGGAGATCCTGATGAGGAATAGGGAACTAGTAAGCCACCACCAACCGGAAGAGTTCCGGAAAGGTCGAAAGGAGACACCGCCTGTCGGTCCACTTCCCAGAATCCCTCTCGCTAGCATCCATCTTGGCTGAGCGATGCGAGCGCCACCAGGAAAGACTCTGAATTAGAATGATTGGCCAAAGACCACCCGGAAACTAATCCCATCACCATAAAACCCGACATTGCAAGCCACGCGGCAGAGCTGTTCTCTTGGGTTTCCTTATCCTACTGCTCTCCACCCGGGTGCCCTTTCCCAATAAAATCTCTTGCTTTGTCAGCACGTGTTTCTCCTCGGACAATTCATTTCCTAGTGTTAGACGAGAGCCCAGTTTCGGGCCCTGGAAGGGATCCGCCTTCCTGAAACAGGCAGACCCCCTATACCCCATCACATCTACCATCAGTGTCATGCCCACGTGACCATAGCTAGGTGGCTGCCTCTCTTTAATTATATTTATGTGATTTGGAATTTTGGTTTGTAGGTGCATTTTTCAGCAGGAAGCTTTTGATTTATGACTTATTTTTTCCTTTCTCTCTATTGTATCCTTGATGGTGAAAAGTTAAAGCCCAGACTAAGAAAGTAAATAAAATATCTGCCCTGCTACTGTCATCACTCTGGACTAGCAGGTAGCAGATAAAGCCAGCTTCAAAGTGAAAAGTAACCATTATTTCCTCCCAAGGACAACTCTGCCATTGTAAATTTTCACAACAACCCCCACTTTCAAGGGATGTTTCTTTTACTTATTCTCTGTGAAACCTTATTTTCAAAAATCACAGATTGTCTGAGATTTTTCAGTTTAAAATGATATCAGGAAGAATGAGCATTCCACTTTGGCCAGGAAGAGCTACAAAAGGCATTCTGTAACAGAAGCAGCCTCGGTGGCCGAACCAGGCACAGGGGCTCAGATGAGGGTTTGGGAACACAACATTTCACATTAACTTTGCAGTTTCCAAGGAAATGAGGCTTCGAGTCCACTTCACAGTCCTAACCTGGTGTTGACCCTTTTATTCACGGTCCTGCTTAGCACTGAGCCCATCAAAACACTGCTTCATTCTATAATGAGATACCACTTTATACCTACTAGGATGCCTATAATCAAAACCATGGAAAATAGCAAGTGTTGGTGAGGATGTGAAGAAATTGTAACTCTCATGCATCACTGGTGGGAATGTAAAATGGTGTAGCTACCATGGAAGACAATTTGGTGGTTCTTTAAAAAGCTAAATATAGGACTACCAGATGCCCCAGCAATTCCACTTCTGGATATATGCCCCAAAGCTCTGGAAATAGGGACTCAAACATATGTGTACATCCATGTTCTTAGCAGAATGATTCCTGATAGCCAAAATGTGGAAACAATCCAATATCCATCGACTGATGAATGGAGAAACAAAGTGTATAAATTTTGTATATAATATATATATATATATATAAATGGAATATTATTCATCCTCAAGAAGGAAGGAAATTCTGAAATGTGATACAACATGAATGAAACTTGAGGACGTTATGCTAAGTAAAACCAGACAGTCACAAAAGGAGAAATGTATGATTCCACTCACATGAGATCTCTTAAGTAATCAAATTCATAGAGACAGAAAATAGGAGTAGCTGCTAGGGATGCGGGTTGGGAGAAGGGATGAGGAATTAACAGTTAATGACTACAGAGTTTCAGTTGTGCAAAATGAAAAGTACTCTATAGATGAAAGTGTTCTATAGATGGTAGCACAAAAATGTGTGTGTCCTAAATGCCACTGGATTATATTCTTCAAAGGGCTTCCCTGGTAGCTCAGATGGTGAAGAATCCGCCTTCAATGCTGGTCTTCTCTCTCTCAATGCAGGTTTGATCCCTGGGTTGGGACGATCCCCTGGAGTAAGGAAATGGCAACCCACTCCAGTATTCTTGCCTGGAGAATTCCATGGACAGAGGTGCCTGGCAGGATACTGTCTATGGGGTTGCAAAGAGTCAGACACAACTGAACAAATAATACTTTCATTTTCATACACTTCACAGTGGCTCAAATGGTTTATAAAAAAAATCACCCTCTTCATTCAAATTTCACCCAAATTCCACTCTTCCCCAAATCCTATAATCAATGTATTTTCCTCCTTTGTTTGTTGAGACACTCGGTTTCTCTCAGGTGCTGTCTTACTCATAGCAATGAGCAAATGAACCTGATTTTGTTGGACTATAGATTTGTCCCTGGTGGACTTTGGTTGATTGGACTAAGAAGTGCTCACTATTCTAACAAAACCAGATGCTCAAAGTGAAGTTTGGAGAAGAATGGCGCTCGGTGACCTTGAAGGTATTGCAGATCCTTTCACGAGCGAAGAGGAAAACTTCAGTCTCCAGTTGAGGACTGGCTTGTTCTCTGCTCTCCCAGGTTTCTGAGTTCCCATAAAGTCATGGCTCCAGGCAGAGGGCAGCAGCATTTGTGTTCAGCATCTTCTCAAAAACAGAGGCCCCCATTCCAGTCCCTGGGCTCTGCATTCATGTGGCTCCAGATGCATCTAGGGGAGAAGCACTGTTCATCCGAGACCCAGATACAAGCAGGGCTGAGGCTTCTGTCTTTATCACCATTCTGAGGCCCCATTCTGCTCCTGGTCCACAGAGGTATTTATCTTGTTTTCTTACATTGACTATGCCATTTCATTGTCTATAATGGTTGTTTTTGATCAGAGGTTGAGAGTGAGGCATCTGGAATATAGCAAAGCCTGAGGACATTGTGCCATCCTGACCTGAAGTTCTAGTACAAAAGCTTTAACGGCCCTGAGCTCTAAAAAAGATTAAGGTACCTTTCAGCTGTATGAACTTAAAGTGAATCACCAAACTATGAAACAGATGTAAAGTCACCTAACAACATTCTTTCCTAAATGAAGTCTACTTTGATTTTTAAAAATCACAACTCTCAGATTCTTTCCATTTTCCTTACTGCCTCTGCTTTGCAAGTTTCCCAACCATTTATGTAATGTGCTCACCAGGTAACCCAGCACCTCACTACCATAAGTGGGTGAATACATATCGACTTGGTATAATAACCCACTCTTGCAAATAACAAGTGATCAATTTGACCAGTAGCGACTTTGACCAGGAGAACAATAAATAGTGTTGATTTAGGGATTTTACCTTGTAAAGCCTGTGGACTAAGATCACCTACAACTAAGAACAAGATTTAACATTGTATACAGTGTCTTAACTTTTCCAACACCAAGCTTCAATTCCAGTCTACTTTGGTCAGCTTTGAATTTGATGGGGGGGCAGGGAACCCAAACTCAATTTTTTTTAAAAAGGCAGTGTAGTCCATTCTATTTAATTTATTTACTTACTTAGTGGCCACATCACATGGTTTGCAGGATCTTAGTTCCCCCAGCAAGGATGAAACCCATGCCCCACTAGAGTGGAGGGCAGAGTCCTAACTGCTGGATCACCAGGGAATTCCTAATCTCAATTGTTTTTAATAGAGTCTATCTATGGGCTCAGATGGAAAAGAATCTGCCTGCAATGCAGAAGACCTGGGTTCGATCCCTGGGTCAGGAAGATCCCCTGGAGAAGGAAGTGGACAGAGGAGGCTGGCAGGCAACAAGTCACAGGGTTGCAAAGAGTCAGACACAAATGACCGACTAACACAGACACACAGCCCATCTAGGCAAAATTGTACAGTTAGTGAAGTTACTTTATGGTGCTTTCTCTTGTTCTTTCTGGGGACATGTTGACAATTCCTATTTCTTGCCCCAGCTATCTCACTCATGTCTCATTGTTATAGAGCTTTGAAATAAAACTGAGGTACAGAGTAGGGAAAGGGTACTAGATCAGGAATGTAAAAGATTAAATTTTAGTTCCAGTTCAGCCAGCAGTTGACTTCATGACCTTGGATAATATCTTTGAGCCTCCATTTACCCATTAATAAATTCAGAAGAAACAGTAATTGCATGACTAAACTCTCTTTTGTCTACAAGTTTTAATACAAGTTTTCTGCTATATCATTCCTGATGATACATTAGCCGATAAAGAGCCAATGTTCTCTGAGATTTAATACAGAAATCTTAGAAACCAGAAGATTTTCAAAATCCTTACATTTTTAATACTGATGATTTCAGGCACCATGACAAGATAATAGAGAAAGATTTTTCTGTGGAAATTTTTCACGAGAAAGAGTTTTCTGTGGAAATCTTCAATCACATGAAAAGTTTATTTACTTATTTGTAAATCTCCAGTGGAGCGAGGGAAGGAATCACTTATTTTAATCTGCTGGCTTCCTCACTCTCACCAGTTTGAAACTGGACTGGGCATCAAGTACTAATGCGATAGTCGTGCAATTCCTTTCTCTTTTAATGAAACATATTTTGTGTGACTCTTCATTTCTCCTCCATTTTTCCCTGGTGTTTATGACTTTCACAATATATGTTGCTTGTGGTTAAATTTATGTTGCTGCATAATACTGCTGTAAATTAGGTACCACGATTCCCTGGGCTTGTTTAGATCTCATCAGTGGAGCTCTGTTAACTCAGAGATATTTTCGGGCACAGATAAATTACTCGGTTCAATTTGCATTTCAGTAATTTTCTGATTTAGACATGGGGTTGGTAATGGGCATAATAATTCAGGAAGGGTGAACAGAAGGGAGGAAATCTCCTGAAAGGCTTGCGTCCTTAGCAACATCTCCGATAGTCACCGTTTTCCACTCTGCAGTATCTTCTTATATCTGAATAAATAAGAGTTAGTTATCTTTATGAAACAGTGTTGTAAATAGGGTCTGTTGTTTTCCTCTCTTTGTATATCCTGCTGCCCATTTGAATTCAAATTGGCTTGGTAAGGAGTTTTGCCCCAGGGGTCTATTTTAATAGCAGCATTTCTGGTTTGTCATAATTTACTGCAGTACATGGACTATTAAAACTGTGATTTCAAAGGCTAGAAGAAAGACATTGATTGCTGGTTATGTGGTTTGATTTCTGCTGTGGCCTCTCAAATCTTCACTCTTCCATTAAGTCTTTCCCGACAATTTCTGGTGTGATTATATTGTTCTTTCCACCTTTTCAAAGAGTATGAGCATCTTGAGGGAGAGACTTAGTTTGTTTAATTTAGGACCTAATCCAGTCTTGGACAACTATGGGTATATGGCAGATAAAATAGACTTCCCCATCTAAATCCAGAAATACAATATTTATCTGAAGAATTACACACACACACACACAACTGAGAAGCGGTTTATTGATTAGCTGCTTTGTCTTCAAAATGCCAAACAAATGGTCTGAATGATTTTTTTTTTTCTATTATCAGAATGATGTATGTGTATATGGGGGGTTGGGAAACACTTGATCAACTATCCTGACAAGCTGTTTCTGCCCTCTGAAAACAGCTCTTAAACAAAAACTAGATCCATTAGCTAATGTGAAATTGCTTTCACTCTATGCACTGCATCAAAGGTGATGTGTAAGTGTGTGTGGGCATGCACGTGAATAGATTCACACACACGATGTTGAAATGATAAAAGAAAAAAGAACTTGACCATGTCTTTTAAGATGCTTCGCTCTCCTTTGAAAAAAAGAAAATGTCGTACATGTCATGAAAAGTAAACCCTGTAGAAAAAATATAACAGTAACAAAATCTCCCTTTCCTCAACCTCTGAAACTGCTTCCCAGAGACAATAATTATTAACTGCTTCTTATATGTCCTTCCAGAGATAATTTAATGGACACACACACACACACACACACACACACACTCTGTAGACTGCTTTGGGGCTGTGAGGAAGCACTATGCTCAGGGACAGTGGGATAGTAGTTAGAGTAAGAAGTTGATGGAAGGGACTTCCCTTGAGATCCAGTGGCTAAGACTGAGCTTCCAACACAGCGGGTGTGGGTTTGATCCCTGGTCGGGGAACTAAGATCCCACATGTCTCGAAGATGAAAAAAAAAATGATGGGAATGTTTAGAGAAGGTACAGCATATAGGAGACCTGCTTTGAAGTGATAACACAGTGGAACAGTTTTAGGAATTAGGGATGGGTGAAGTGTAGGGTTGGAAGAAGAATGCAAGGGCCAAGTGGGAGTAAGGGTCCAAGTAATGAAGGGAGTCCGGGCTTCCTGAGGGGACTGAAATGAACAAAGATAAAGGTCACGATAGAGGTGAGTGCTGATGACCACAAAGAGGTAAATGAGGGTGAGGTTATGAGGGTGGAGCTGAAGGGGCTGGGGAACTGAAGCTGGGAGAAGAGGGAGCCTTGACATGAATGTGTGGGGTTTTAGGGAGGTTTATAACACTTGTAGATAGAGGCCAAGTGAGGGGTGGTCATATGTGTTGCAAATGACTATTTTCTCAGATTGTTGTTTGTTTCTTACTTTATTAATATATATAATATTAACAATATATAAATATTTGCATTGACTTTATTGTGTATTAGTAATGTATTCATAAGTATATTATATATTAACTTTTTGATAAATGATATTAATAATATATTAATATATGGTTATAGAAGTTTTTACTTTTTATGTTGTCAAAGCTATTATTTCCTTTATGACTTCAAGGTGTATTTTTTACTTAAGGATGCTTTCCTTATTACAAAATCATTACAAATATTACAAATTTCTTAGAATAAAAGCATAAAAATGTTTTGTTTTAATATTTTTATACTGCTGTCGTCTATGGGGTCGCACAGAGTCGGACACAACTGAAGTGACTTAGCAGCAACAGCAGAGTCTATTTTGGTTTAATGAGTATATAGGAATCTGGATTTTTGCTTTTTCTACATGGCCAACTTAATGTTCTGACACTATTCATCAAATAGTTCTTTTTTTTTTATGTTTTGAAATTCCTAAGTTGCCCTTTGAGTGTTTATTTATTATGTATTCACATCTTTCCCTGTCAGTTCCTAACCCAGTCCTGCACAAAAATTTTCAGTTCACAGGCTTTTAAAAAATTTCTGTACTCTTAGCATTCTACCTCTTGGTTTAAATAAAAATCTGAAAACAAATGTCTTCTACCTTTCAAATCTAGATGTATCAGTGAACACAAAGCATCTTGCAGACTTTGGTTATACCCAATACTGAGACATTCATACCAATCTTGCCATTTGTGTTTTGGGGACAAAATTTGTAAAACAACTCCTGAGGAAACCCCTTCTGTAGATATTCTCTTTCTTAATGACTTCATTTTGACCAACATACTTTCTCCAGAAGAATGTTAGAATACAGAGCCTGGGAAAATGGCTAATATAATTCATTTCACAGTCCATTTACATAATGGCCACTTCAGTAACTCCTTATACTTTAAAGTCTCGTTGGAGGTATCTGGAGAGCAAGTCAGAAGGTCATCCAGACCAAGCACAACACGTTGCTGCAAACCCCAGAAAACTTCCCTTATTTGTTTTCATTTCTTATGGAAGTGCTTTCACTTCTCAAATTTTCAAGTACTGCCTTAAAGCTATAAGATTTTTTGATTCTGAAAAAGAAGAAGGAACACTAAACAGCATTTCCCTAGAGAAATGAATGCCAGCCCCGCATCCCTGACATGTGTGAGCCATCCTGTCAGATGGGAGCCCTACTCTCTGCCCACTTCTCATGGTCTTGCTCAGCCCTTATGTTCTGAAGAGTCACTACGGCCTTCCTGCCTCCAGCTCTCTCCTTTCTAATCTGTGGTCCAGATGGCCTCCCCTGTTCTTCTTCCAGCATGCAAATGGGAATAGGTGGCCCCCTGCTTGGGAAGTTCTCATGGTTCTCCACTGCCTACATCAGGAACCCAAACCCTGGAGCCCGACATGCCAGGTTCTTCACACAGACTCCAACCTATGGCTCAAGCTGAATCTCCTGCCATCCCCTTGCAAGGACCCCCTAATGGGCCCCTATTTAGCATCCCAAGCTTTGTGTACAGTGCTCCCCACACCTGATACAGCTCCTTGTACCTCCAATCTCCCAGATCAGGGAAATAAGAGTTCACAGCACAAATGCCATCACCGCTGGGAGCCCCCCTCTCTTGTCCCTCAGGGAGAAGCCTTCACTTCCTCATTAGTATTCCTATACAATTTAGTTTCTATCACTATTAAGCCAGTGCTCGCTGTTTCTTAGTGGGTTGATTATGATACTGCTCTCCCACTGGACTGCGACTGCTTCGTTGGTAGAGGCAACATTTAAACAACTTGTACCAGCACAGTTGCACCGTCTTGAGCATATCGTGGATTATCTCATTTCATCTTCCAAACAATCCTCAGGGCAGGCATTTTTATAATCTTCATTTTCAGATAAGAAAATTGAGCCTGAAAAAGTTTAAGTAACAAACGTGCCCACAGATTGTGCGTTCACTCAGTGTATTCTGTGCCTGGGACTCAGCTTCTCTGTGTGGCTCCAAAGCCCCTGAATGAATGAAAGAACCATGTGCAACTTGGTGACTTCTCAAGAAATGTGCTTTTGTGGGAGCTCCATGTGGCTCTGAGAGCTTCCTCCCGCCTGTGTGACCTTGGGCAAGTTACCGACTCTCTCTGAGTTTGTGGGCTTGCAACTGTAAAACTAAGATAATGAGCTGCTTAACCATCTCAGGGCTTTTGAGAGGATTAAATGAAATAATGTATGCAGAATACATAAAGGCTGGCAGAATCAGTTAGTAATGGATACTCTCTCTTCCCTTCTCCCTCATTGTCTACGCCATAGAGACAACACACTGTCCTCAGATGTCTCTCTGGCTGTCCTGAGCAGAGCCGAAACCAAGCAGGGGCAAGAGAGATAAGAACCCAACAGGATAGCAGTTTTTGACAGTATTCTGTTTAGCTCATGCCACTTCCACGAGGATCTCAAATGAATAACGATCTTAAATATGCCATTCCATTTCTTTTATCTCATATATTCATTTTGGGGAAGAAATGGCCTCTTCGAAGCTATAGAAATAAGGAAGTAACTGGAAGTTTCCTCTTGCTTGTCCTAAAGGGACTGTCACTTCTTGCCTCAGGATCTCAGCATTCAGACATTGGCTTTCAAATTCGAGAGAAAAACAGTCTCTTAGAAAGTCTTTTAATTTGCTCTTTTGGGCACCACTAACACCATTGTCAAATGACTTCAAAGTTCTGGCTTCAGTGATAAGACTGCAGCTCTCATGGCTGGTGGAAAGATGGGGAAGAAAAAGTGTTTTAACACTTTGGAGACATGGTTTCATGGAGTCACAAAGTGTGTCTTTATTTCTTTCAACTTTCTGAAATCGAGTGTTATGTTTTTAACACGTAGGACATGTGAGGAACTAGAATGTAAGGGAGAGAATAGTCCTTGGACCTTTCTAAGCCCTTCTAGTCTACCAGCAGAGGCAAAGAGGTAAAATACGGCAACTCATTTGGACTGTTTGGTGATTTGAGATAGATTCACACAGTGTCAGGGGAATACAAGAAGGGATGCCTGGCCCATCTGGGAATCAGAGTGGATTGGTAGTGGCTGGGAGCTGCCCAGAGAGGGTACCCCAAGGTCAAAATCTTGGGAGGTGAATAGGAGTTAGCCACACTAAGTGGGAAGAAATGCTCCTTCATAACCTGAGTCAAGCCTGCTATTAGATATGGGATCAGTTATATTTGCATTCACTACAGGACAATTATATTGATCACTGTGACATCATAGAGTCTTAGAATTGAGATATAATATATATATATGTATATATGGGGGCTTATTGTAAAAGAACAAGAGAGAACTCTTTCTATGTGTGATTAAACGTGGTAGTGATATAAGTAGCTTTGTGAGAATATAATCATTTTAGTCCAAAGAATGTAAGAATTAGTTCTTTAAAGTTAATGCAAAGCACATACCATTATCCAAATTGCATTTGTGATATTCTGATTCTATACTCAATGCTGTGAATCTGAAATAAGTTAAATATATTACTAGGTGCACTTAAAATTTCAATTAAATTTAAAAATTAGATTAAGATCCATGTGAATTTCTTTTTTTCTGTCATCTCTCTCAAACCNTTAAAGTCAATGCAAAGCACATACCATTATCCAAATTGCATTTGTGATATTCTGATTCTATACTCAATGCTGTGAATCTGAAATAAGTTAAATATATTACTAGGTGCACTTAAAATTTCAATTAAATTTAAAAATTAGATTAAGATCCATGTGAATTTCTTTTTTTCTGTCATCTCTCTCAAACCTCATAATATCCCTGTGAATGAGCCCCCTCGGTAACCTGTTGATAAGGCAGGCAGCACCTTCACTTGAGGAAACCATGTGTTTGCAGCTCATTCAAAGTCTTAGCCGAGGGCAGTGGCAGAGTTACAGTGACAAAACGTCGCTGTCACTGTTAAAGGGACCACATGTTCAGAAGCAAAAAGAAACTTCTGTACTAGGCAATGTGCTTAGAATTTTCACATAATTTATATTTAATTCCTATACTAACCTAGAGCATAGGTGTTTTTCTCACTTTTAGAAATTAGAAAACTGAGGCTCATAGTTGGAATATGAGCAAGCTAAGGAGATTTCAAGTGGCCTCGTTGGAATATGAGCCTGGTTTTCCAAAGCCACTCATCTGTTCTCACATTTCTGCAACCTATATGTTTCAGCTGTATTCTAACATTGAGCATAGTGCCTGTCACATTGTGGCTATCCTTGCAGCCACTTTTGTGGAATGACTAAGTGATAAATAGAATGTGTACTTTGGTGGCCAGCAAGGAAGGCAAAAAGAATCAGTTCAGTTGCTCAGTTGTGTCCAACTCCTTGCCACCTTAAGGACTGAAGCACACCAGGCTTCCCTGTCCATCACCAGCTCCCTAACCTTGCTCAAACGCATGTCCATTGAGTTGGTGATGCCATCCAACCATCTCATCCTCTGTCATCCCCTTCTCCTCCTGCCTTCAATCTCTCCCAGCATCAGGATCTTTTCCAATGAGTCAGTTCTTCGCATCACGTGGCCAAAGTATTGGAGTTTCAGCTTCAGCATCAGCCCTTCCAATGAATATTCAGGACTGATTTCCTTCAGGATGGACTGGTTGGATCTCCTTGCAGTCCAGAGTCTTCTCCAATACCACAGTTCAAAAGAGTCAATTCTTTGGCCCTTAGCTTTCTTCATAGTCCAACTCTCACATCCATACATGACTACTGGAAAAATCATAGCTTTGACTAGATGGACCTTTGTTGGCAAAGTAACATCTCTGTTTTTTAATACACTATCTAGGTTTGTCATAGTTTTTCTTCCAAGGAGCAAGCATCTTTTAATTTCATGGCTGTAGTCACCACGTGCAGTGATTTTGGAGCCCCTCAAAATAAAGTCTCTCACTGTTTCCATTGCTTCCCCATCTATTTGCCATGAAGTGATGGACCAGATGCCATGATCTTAGTTTTCTGAATGTTGAGCTTTAAGCCAATTTTTCACTCTCCTCTTTCACTTTCATCAAGGGCTCTTTAGTTCTTCTTCCCTTTCTGCCCTAAGGGTGGTATCATCTGCGTATCTGAAGTTATTGATATTTCTCCCAGCAATCTTGATTCCAGCTTGTGCTTCATCCAGCCCAGCATTTCGCATGATATACTCTGCATACAAGTTAAATAAGCAGAGTGACAATATACAACCTTGGCATACTCCTTTCCCAATTTGGAACCAGTCTGTTGTTCCATGTCCAGTTCTAACTGTTGCTTCTTGACCTGCATACACACTTCTCAGGAGGCAGGTAAGGTGGTCTGGTATTCCCAAATGCAAAAAGAATACTGTTTAGTATTTAGTGAAGGAAAGTATTTAGTGTTCATTTTAATGATAAAGGTGGAAGGCCAGGTCAAGGAAGTGAAATATTAACAAATAAAAATTTATTTGGCAAAAGGTAGCAGGGAAAGTATTGCTGAAAATATTTCTGAATCCTTTTCTCAGAGTCCATATGCATGTTATTGCACAAAATGTTTCTCTGGACCCCCATTGCCTTGTTTATGGAATCATTGACTTTTCCTTGGCATCAAACTTTTGTATACAACCTTATTCTTGCTCTTTGTCTGACTCTGTAGGCAATGCAAAACCTCTGCAGTTAATANAAATATTTCTGAATCCTTTTCTCAGAGTCCATATGCATGTTATTGCACAAAATGTTTCTCTGGACCCCCATTGCCTTGTTTATGGAATCATTGACTTTTCCTTGGCATCAAACTTTTGTATACAACCTTATTCTTGCTCTTTGTCTGACTCTGTAGGCAATGCAAAACCTCTGCAGTTAATATTTGGCTGGAGCCCAAATGCAAAATTCCTTTTCTTATTTATATCTTAAAGATGCCATTTTTCACAGATAACCACCAGTTAATGAATAGCATTGGCTTTGATGAAATTGGATTCTCAGTTATTCAGCAAATATTATTAAATAGCTATTATGCACAAAAGAGAACATTAACTTTCTATTAGATGGCAGAAAAAGCCTGTTGTGTGAAGCTCCCCAGAGTCAGAGTTCTGGTCCTGGGTTCCAGTACTGTGTCCACCACCAATCAATATATGATCTGGGCTACTGAGCATCTTACTTTGGACTCTGTAAATTTAAGATGCCGCTTGGATCTCAGTTTGTGGCTTAACTGTGTTCTTAGGGGATATTTGGGAATGAGTGGGAGTGTATGGGGTCATCCAAATGACACTGGCATTTAGTGTCCTGAGACCAGGGATGATAAAAATTCCATGCAATATGGTAATCAGTCCCCCACCACAAGAATGCATAGTCTAACCAAGATTGTAACTGTTTCTCAATTGAAAAACACTGGTGGAAATCTGTTCTCTCAGACAGTGACTGAGAGGCAAATTGCAGCTCTGTTAATTTTGACAAAGTCAACAGGCGATGATGTTAAATATAGACAAGCTCCTGGCAAAATACTTTTCAAGGAGTAGAAACAAACAAACCAAAAAAAATGGAAATATTAAATGAGTGCTCTTTGTAATGCATATTAGCAAAGAAGCTACTAAAATACTGCTCATTATTGTAGCACATTTTTTATTAATTATCTTAAATAATTTGTAAAGCAATAGCTTGAATGCCATATGGAATGTTAACCTTGCCAATGAATTCAGTGACAGCATTTTTCTAACCATAGTCTTAGTTCCACACCACCTTGGTTCATATGAAAGAACCTTGCTCCTGCTGCTAAGTCACTTCAGTCATGTCCGACTCTGTGTGACCCCATAGACAGCAGCCCATCAGGTTCCCCCATCCCTGGGATTCTCCAGGCAAGAACACTGGAGTGGGTTGCCATTTCCTTCTCCAATGCATGAAAGTGAAAAGTCAAAGTGAAGTCGCTCAGTCGTGTCCGACTCTTAGTNGTGTCCGACTCTGTGAGACCCCAGGGATGGCAGCCCACCAGACTCCCCCGTCCCTGGGATTCTCCAGGCAAGAACACTGGAGTGGGTGGCCATTTCCTTCTCCAATGCATGAAAGTGAAAAGTGAAAGTGAAGTCTCTCAGTCGTGTCTGACTCTTCACGACCCCATGGACTGCAGCCTACCAGGCTCCTCCGTCCATGGGATTTTCCAGGCAAGAGTACTGGAGTGGGATGCCATTGCCTTCTCTGATGAAAGAACCCTAGACTTGGTAAAATTCTCTTTGCACCACTGATTTTCTTTCATAACAGTAACAGGAGAGCTATGTGCTCCAGACTTCTTGTTGCTTAATTATT
This sequence comes from Neotragus moschatus, assembly GCA_006410615.1. Lineage (NCBI taxonomy): Eukaryota > Metazoa > Chordata > Mammalia > Artiodactyla > Bovidae > Neotragus > Neotragus moschatus. Next base: position 3,120,057 of record SJYA01003206.1, read on the forward strand.
TCATTTTGCCATTAAAATGAATTGTCAATAAGGATAATGAAAGTGACTCCCAGATATTTTAGTAATTTGAATCATCATAAGCCTCTTGGTAGGAGAAGGCAATGGCAACCCACTCCAGTACTCTTCTTGCCTGGAAAATCCCATGGATGGAGGAGCCTGGTAGGCTGCAGTCCATGGGGTCGTGAAGAGTCAGACACGACTGAGAGACTTCACTTTCACTTTTCACTTTCATGCATTGGAGAAGGAAATGGCCACCCACTCCAGTGTTCTTGCCTGGAGAATCCCAGGGACGGGGGAGTCTGGTGGGCTGCCGTCCCTGGGGTCTCACAGAGTCGGACACGACTGAAGCGACTTAGCAGCAGCAACAGGGGCAGCAGCAGCAAGCCTCTTGGTAGCATGATGCTGGCTGGCGCTGCCATCCTAGGCCAGCTCTATTGCTCTTCAGAACACATCCCGTCTGGGACAGCCCCATTGTAGTCCTCTGTGCCTTGTGAGATTTTAGGGTTCCAAAGCTTTTTACAGACAATAAAATCTATTTTTAAAATATGGGCATACACAGGAACTTCCCTGGTTGTCCAGTGGTAGAGAATCTGCCTGGCAATACAGGGGACATGGGTTTGTTTCCTGGTAGGGGAACAAAGATCCCTTGAGCCTCAGTGCAGTAAGTGTCATGATGCCATAACTACTGAGCCTGTGGGCCACAATTAGAGAGTCTGTGCCCCACATTGAAAAGATCCTGCATGACACAACTAACACCCAACACAGCCAAATAAATAAATTAACTAAAATGTAAAAAAAAAAAAAAGAAAAAAAATATGGGCATGCCCAAAATGTTCTTATTGACCAAATCAAAATTTTGAAATCGTTTGCCTATTTTACTAGGTTCAAGAATAGGTAAAAGCAAGCTTCTCATCCGGGGCTACCTCCCTTCTTTTCCTGATTTTCTCTGAATTTGGGTCTCTATTACCATCACCACAAAATGTTTGATTCATGTGGGGCCACCTGTATTACTATAAACAAACCTTGGTTTTGTTTAGAGAAGTCGTGAGTCCAGCCTCAGGTGATGGATTGTATCTGATCATGATCAGTCATAACAAACCTCTGCCCCAATTCCCCCGATTTTTACATTTCTTGCAGAGAAGAGATGCCAGTTTATCTAGCTCTGGCATATGAAATCTTGAAACGTAAAGGGAATTATAGGAAATTTCTAGGAAAGATAATTTTTATAAAAACAAACAAAGGAAGGAGGTGGCTAATGATGCTTTGTATTTCTTCTAGAGTGTGGACACGATGCTCGTGGATGCAGCAGCCATCTTGTGACCAGGAGGTGGAACAGAATGACGTAAACAGCCTGGTCCCTTGATGGCATCTTTCAGTGTATGTCTAGACCTGTCTGCCTTACTCAGGATGTCTTAGAATGTGAAAAAAAAAAAAGAGTCAACCTCTATTTGCCTACATCATTGTAGTAAAATTTTCTGTTATTTACAATTAAACATAAACCCGATTATGCCCAGTTGAACATGTGACTCTGGGGGTCTTGGAAATTTGGGCTTGAGAATGTTGCTGGCACTAATATAGTGTAGTGAATTTAACATTAGTATTTTAAGGCTGTTTAATGTGAAACATTCCTTCCTTCCCCAACTGGAAGAAAGTTGGGTACATCAAGCATATTTGGATAAAGTAAGTGCTGCTGTTGCCCCAGATGTGTTTCAGGAAGCCAAACAAAGCGTCAGATAAGAATGTAAAAACATCAGGACTGGACGTCTCCAAGGTATCACTTCCATAAGAAAATGATGTAACTGAGAGAAGAGAAGAAAACAAAATGTTTGCTGGATTTAACTGAATTGAACTGAACATACGGGGGAATTCAGGAATACAGTTGTGAGTTGAAGTGTGTGTATATCGTGTTATTCAAGTGACCGACGAGGGTTATGATGGTATTTTCCAGTGGAAATAATTTACATTTTTATTACTGGGTTTCAAAATGCACTGGGAAAAGTAATGGGTCAACATTTCTGAATCCTATTTGTACTCCATGATTTTACTCAGTCTGTCTGAGTTCCATTTTCTCAACTATGAAATGGGGATAATAACTCATATTTTATCAACCCAGAATTGCTGTAGAAATCAAGTGAGATGAAATGGATAAAATTCCATTTTATACTATATTTACTTTGCAAATGAGAGATGCCATCAACATCATTGTAATCATATCATTCCATGCTTTATAAAACAGATGTGTTCATTATTGTCATTTTATTGATTTGACTTTAAAAACAAATCTTTGGTTGATTTTTCACTTGGGAAGGATCCAGAGGACAGTCAGCTGCCTGACTGTTCAGCACACACCCTCTGCAGGGCTTCAGGGGAGCCAACCTTGAAACTGAAAAATTCTAACAGCAACTGAAAATAAAGAACAAGGAGAGTTGGCAGGGAGTTTCTTACAAGGGATAAGATATATTATAAAGCCTTAGCAATTGAAACAGTGTGGCATAGGGGTAATAGATAGATCAGTGATAGAAAATAAAGAGCTTAGAAATACATCTCTGCATACCACAGAAACCTGATTTAGTATAAAGATGGTTTTACAATTAATGGAGGAAAGGCTGCATTGTTTAATGAATGATATAGGGACAGCTGGTCTTCAAAACTAAAAAAAAAAAAAAATGTTTAAGCAAACCTCATATCACATACACACACACAAAATTCCAGTCAGAATAAAGTTTAAATAAGAGAAAAAATAAATTTAAGACTATTGGGATAAAATATAGAATATTGTTATAAAGGTGAATACAGGGAATAATATTAAAAGCATAAGCCCTAAAGGGATCTTTAAAAATTTGACTACATCAATCAAAAATTTTATCTTGCAGGATGGAAATGCTGTACTCATTGAGCAGTAGCTCCTCAGTTCCCTCTCCTTCCAGCCCCTGACAACTTTTATTTCACTTTCTGCTTCTGTGAGTTTGACTACTTTCAGTTCAGTGCAGTTCAGTTCAGTCGCCTAGTCGTGCCGGACTCTTTGCGACCCCATGAATCGCAGCACGCCAGGCCTCCCTGTCCATCACCGTCTCCCGGAGTTCACTTGACTACTTCAGATACCTCATATAAATAGAATCATGTAGTATTCGTCCTTCTGTGACTGGCTTATTTCATTTAGCATAATGTTCTCAGGATTCATCCATGCTGTAAGATGACAGGCGTTCCCTTTTTTAAAAGGCTGAATAATATTTAATTTAGAAGCAAACAGTTTGCTTCTATCGATGGACATTTAGCTTGTTTCCACCTCTTAAATACGATAATTCTGCCATGAGCACTGGAATGCAAATTTTCTATCTCTTCAAGATCCTGTTTTCAATTTTTTTATAAATACCCAGTGGTGGGATTACTGGATCAAATGGAAGTTCTGTATTTAATATTTTGAGAAATCTTCATGTCGTTTTCCCTGGTGGTTGTACCAACTTACGTTCCCAGCAATAGTGCACAGGAGTTCCAGTTTCCAAACACTTGTTATTTTCAGGTTGAGTTTGCGTGTTTGTTTGTTTAGATTAATGGACATTTTAACCAGTGTTGGTGAGATCTCTTATGGCTGTGATTTACATTTCTCTGATGAATAGTGATAGTAAGCATCTTTTCACATACCTGTTGGCCATTTGTACATCTTCTTTGGAGAAGTGTCTAATCAAGTCTTTTGCCCACTTTTAAAACCAGCTTCTTTGTTTTTTGCTGTTGAACTGAAGAAACTCCTTCTGTGTTTTGACATTAACCCCTGATCTGGTATATGATTTGCAAGTACTTTTTCCCCATCCTGTAGCTTGCCTCTGTTGGTTGTTTCCTTTGCTGTACAGAAGTTTTCAGTTTGGTGTAGCCTCTCTCCCTCCCTCCCTCCCTTCCCTGTCTCTCTCTGTTTCTCTCTCTCTCTCTCTCTCTGGTTTTGTTGCCATATCAAATAATCATTCCAAAGAACCATATTAGGAAAATTTATCCCTTTGTTTTCTTTTAGGAGTTTTATAGCTTCAGGTCTTATGTTTAAGTTCTTAATCCATTTTGAGTTGATTTTTGGTATGGTCTAAGGATCCAGTTTCATTCTTCTACATGTGGACATTCAGTTTTCCCAACATCATTTGTTGAAGAGATTATACTTTCCTTATTATATTGTCTTTGTATCCTTGTTGAAGATCATTTGATCATGTAGGTATGGGTTTATCTCTGGGCTGTCTGTTCTGTTTCCTTGTTCTATATATCTATTTTATGTTAGTACCATATGGATTGGGGGCAGGAGGAGAAGGGAACGACAGAGGATGAGATGGCTGGATGGCATCACGGACTCAATGGACGTGAGTCTGAGTGAACCCCGGGAGTTGGTGATGGACAGGGAGGCCTGATGTGCTGCGATTCATGGGGTCGCAAAGAGTCGGACACGACTGAGCGACTGAGCTGAACTGAACTGAACCATATGCTCTGATTACTGTAGGTCTGTAATATATTTTGAAGTCAGGAAGCACTAGGACTCCAGCTTTGTCCTTCTTTGCCGAGGTTGTTTTGGCTATTTGAGGTCTTTTATGATTTCAAATGAATTTTAGGATTGCTTTTTCTACATATGTCTGTTGGGTCTATTCAGTATAGTGTTGTTCTCTATTTCCTTATTGATCTTCTGTATGACTGTTTTATACATTATGGAAAGTGGGGATGTTGAAATACCCTACTACTTTTGTGCTGCTGCCTTTTCCTCCCTTCAGTTCTGTCAGTGTTTGCTTCCTATATTGAGTGCCTGATATAGACATATATATATGTATATATTTATAATTGTTATCTCTTCCTGGTGAACTGACCCTTTTGTCATTGTATAATGTCCTTCTTTGTCTCTTGTGACAGTTTTTGATCTATTCTATTTGCTGAAGTATGAATACCCCTGCTCTCTTTTGGTTAACATGTGCTCAATATCTTTTTCTATCCTTTCATTTTTAACTTGGGCATGTCCTTAAATCTAAAGAGAATCTCTTATAGACAGTATATAGTTGGATCTTTTTCTATGTTTTGGTGTTTTTCATTTTGTTCAGATCTGGGGTTTTTTTATTTTTTCCCTAGGTTTTTGAAAACCAGTGTCTATTTTACACTTAGTGAAAGTGAAGTCGCTCAATTGTGTCCGACTCTGCGATCCCAGGGACTATAGCCTACCAGGCTTCTCCGTCCATGGAATTTTCCAGGCAAGAATATTGGAGTGGGTTGCCATTTCCTTCTCCAGATCTTCCCAACCCAGGGATTGAACCCGGGTCTCCTGCATTGTAGGCAGACACTTTACCGTCTGAGCCACCAGGGAAGTCCGAGCATATCTCAATTCAAATTAACCACAGGTGTTCAATGTGGTTTGTAACTACTGTACTGGACAGTATAGACCTACAGTATAGAAATTACTCCTATAAACAAGTTTAAAAAGACAACCATAATAATAATTTAAGACTACTGACAAAGGAGAAAATCTGAAGGACTACAAACACATGAAAATATCTCTTTCTGTCATGGATGGAAAAATACATATAAGAACAATAAAGTATTATTTTTCATTTATTAGATTATCAAGGAGTCTAGGAGAAAAAAAAAATGGAACACTTGCATGGTTCTTTCTGTAACTGCCTTTTTCCAAACAGAGAGCATTCTTTTCTCCTTCTGCCTGATAATGAGCTGATTTGCATTTACGTCTTCATTTGAAAGTAATAAGATGGTCACACTAGTTTGCTCCTTGTACTTACAAATGAGCCTTTGATTTAATCATTTGATTAATCAAATTCCATTAGAATCAAGCTTTTAAAAAACAAAAATATGGCTTAAATTTTGTATACAAAATACTGTTTCAGCATAGGTTTTTATTATAACCCAAAGGTTTATTTACATTTCTGAGAGATTTATTTATTTTTTTTTTTATGGTTCAGACAGATTGACTTTAAATTTCACTCCAAGTTAATTTTTCCTCTTCAATGAATTTTCCACCAGTCTTTAATGATAGTAAATGGTTTGTAAGCAGTTACCTACAAGAATCAATCTTGGGAGGATTCTTTTTTGTTAAGAATCTCTTTAAACATTTTCATAATTTGTATTAAAGTTCAGATTTCCTCAGAATGAGTATTTTTAGTTGGGGCTTCCCTGGTGGCTTAGACTGTAAGGAATCTGCCTGCAGTGCAGGAGACCAGGGTTCAATTCCTGGGTCAGGAAGATCCCCTGGAGAAGAAAATGGCAACCACTTCAGTATTCTTGCCTGGAAAATCCCATAGGTAGAGGAGCCTGGTGGGCTACAGTCCATATGGTTGCAGAGTCAGGCACAACTGAGCGACTAACACTTTCACTTTTACCTATAATGGGTAAAATATTTCAGACTGCCAGCTTTGAGATCTGTCCACATAGCTGCCTGTGGTTAGCCTTCGTCCAGCAGAGCCATTGATGAGAACAGGAGTTCCTTTCCATGGCTAAAAAAAAAAGGACTAAGGGAATTGCTCTTAAAATAAAGACAAAAAGAAAAAAGAAGAGCAGTGTTTTATCCCCTGGGTATTGTCATTTGAGAAGAGACCAGAACACAATGAAGAAGCTGAAGGATGAATGTCACTGTAACAAGAAATCTGGGCCAGACCAGCCTGGGGCACAGGGATTGTGGAGATCCAGGGCTTCTGAATGTCACTTAAAAGGGCTCCATCTGGTGCACGCACCTTAAAATGATGTTCCTAATTGTTCTTCCTTTTCTTTCTGTCTTTTTTTTCCCCCCCTTTGGCAAATCACAAAGAAAAAGGGAAAAAATTGCCCAGCGGGAAGAGCCAGCTGCTGAGCCTGTTAGGAGAAAAGAGAATGTGGATATGATGCTAATTCTGCTTCATTTTCTCACTTTCTACGAACGGCTGGCTGGCAGGTGCACACCCTGCCCAAAGGATCTGGGGAGTTTTGATCAGGAGCAACAGTCTGTCTGGGGGTGGCCATGTTCTCTAAAAATCTCCATTAGCAAGGGTAGGAGAAAAGAAACAGAAGCTGATATGATTTCCATCAGTTCTTTAAGGTGATTGCTCAAGAGTCGATTGGGGGAAAACAACAAGCTCTGCACTCCTCGACTGGAGACGCTCAGCTTCCAGAACACAGGCACAGTAAAGAGGAGCTGAAACGTATACTGTGATGACTGCTGGGGCAGAAAACAGGCTTCGAGCTGTACTTCTAGCAATATCCACAGCAAAGGAGGGCTTTGCGCAAGCTAGTGTACTTCTCTGTCTGTCTCTCTCACACACACACACACACACACACACACACATACAGCCAGAGTACCAGGATGGATCAGTAAAACCACAAAGGCCCCAGTGTCCTCTTCATGATTTGCAAATGCTCGTGCTGGGGAAGACGCAGGGGGTGAAAATCCTTTGTTTAAAACAAGAAGCAGAACATCCATTTTCCTGAGACCTTTAGATCTTCCCAGGAAGATAGAGTGTCTCACAGTTCTGTGTTTTTTTTTTCCCCCAGGTAGGACTGTTCAGACCACATAATCTGGCCTAACCGGTGGGCTTTGAGGCTGGGTTCTTTGTTTCACTGGAAACCATGCCAAGCGTGCCAACATTTCTTTCTTAGAATTCAGACAGTTCATGCGTGTTACCACCACTTTTCAGCTCAGACAACCACATCCTCTCCAAGAGTTGAAAGTCAAGGTCTGGAGTCACTTTAGGCAGTCGGGCAGCTCACCCTCAGCAGTGCACCTTAGCGCGATGACCTCGCAATTTCTTCTCCGCAAGCAAAAAGAAGATGGCCTGCAGAATGAAGCTGTGAGCCTCGCCTCTGCCAGCCTAGCTGAGATCATTCACTCTAGTTGTGCACACATCAGGCTTGAAGGGGATAGAAATGTTCATCACCAGAGTGGGCAGATTAGCTGCGGGGTTCAGAACTGGAACTGCTACTAGAAATCCAGAATGTCTGGTGTCGAGTTCTGGGCTCTTGCATACCTGTTGGGTTGAAGATGTACTTAAATCCCTGAGATACTGCCTCTCCCTGCATCAGACTCATTTAAGCCATTGTTTAAATGCAGATCCCTGGATCTCACCCCAAATTCATTACATAAGGATGGAACCTTGTGTATTTTAACACAAGGAGAATAGCCCATGAGAAAGAGCATAACAATGACTAACGACACCAACTTTGGTGATGACCTGTCCCTTCACTTAATCTTTGTGTGATCTTGGGGGAAATTTGCTTAACCTCCCTCTGTTTCATGTGTCAAATGGTGATAAGAACCTTAATATTCACCTCACAGAGAGGATTGAATGAGTAAATCCATTAAAGTGCCTGGAACAGTTCTAGGTACATAACCAGGCTGCAATTTGTTGTTGTTTAGTCACTAAGTCATGTCCAACTCTTTCGTGACGCCATGGACCATAGCTCCACCAGGCTCCACTGTCCATGGGATTTCCCAGGCAAGAATGCTGGAGTAGGTTGCCACTTCCCACTCCAGAGGATAGTCCTGACCCAGGGATCAAACCTGGGTCTCCTGGTTGGCAGGTGGATTCACCACCAGGAAAGCCCAATCAGGCTTCATATATGCTGGTTGTTACTATTATTACATAACAAGTACCCATAGTAATTCTTTATAATTAAATTTGAGATTCGTAGGTCCAATGTTGTCATCTTGGATTCTAAGTCTATTTTTTGATCAGCGCAGATGGATCCTCCTGGATTTAGAGCTCTGTGTTGTCCCCCTAAGCTCAAATATAGACCCTCTCAACTCTCGTGTAAACCTTTCCAATTCTCCTCTGGGGTACCAGGAACAGGTATCTTACCTCATTACTGCCTGTCCTTCAGTCAGAATGGGCTGGCCACTGAGAAAAAGGATGATGCTATTTGCTTAAGGAATACCCATTCTTCAAATGAAAAAAAAAACAAAACAATTTTCTGTGATTGGAGTCCAACTAGAGGATAAAAGTTCCTAATGGTTTAATATATTTCATTGTGGATAACCATTCAAATTTAGCTGAAGCTACTTGGCTGCTTTGGACACAGTTGCTTAGAACAGAGCTCCTTCCCTTAGGGACCTGCCCTCAGGATAACCCACTGTGCCACCTTACCCGGGACTCTGCTGGTTCTTGTACTGAAAGTCCCAGATCCTAGAAAACCCCTCAGTCCCAGCTAAACCAGGATGGTTGGTCCTGTTATGCCCTAGAGTTACTGGAGTGGGTCTCCAATAAACTGGGGCAGAAATGCCCAGCTGGACTCCTAGTTGTGAGGCAGAGATTTAACCGGGGCCTGGGATCCACTGTATTAACCTCCAGAGATAGGAAGCTCAGAGCAAGAGAGTCTCCTGACGGTGTTGGTTTAGGACACTCAGGTCTGAAATATATACCAGCACTTCCTGTTTGCAGTGCTGACATAGGGCAGAATTATACTGATGGCGCCATCTTTTCTGTAACTTAATAGGGATCTGAGGAATTCCACAATACGGTGCTTCCTGCGTGCACTCGGAACTGGTACTCTCCAGTCTGTCATGTTTGCTGATGTGCATAGTAGCAAGAGCTGTAAATATCAATTTTTCCCTAGGTCTGGAGGTTTGTGTGCTGATTGCATTTCAGGTGGAACACAGCAGAAGGCCTTGCTTTTCTATTTCCCCATAAGAAGAGGTTTGGGAAGAAGAAAATAAGGATCAAGATTTTATAGAGTTGTAGAAATTACACAGGTTGCCAAGGTAATTAATCAACCTCCAAAGACAATATAAAATCTCATCCTGTGCCAGTACATATATGCCTCTAACCCCAGTAGGCGTGAGTCATAATATCGAAATGAAGGAAATTACCTGAAGGAAATTGCCTGAATGGGACTGTTATAAGAGGAGGGTAGGGCTTATTTAATTAAAACACAGTTTAATTAATGCTATAACTTAAGGAGATGGGGTGAGGGCCATGCAATCATTTGGGAGTAGGAGAGGTCTGGGTGCTGTTGGATAACAATTTCACGTCATTGGAAGAGGCGATGGGGGAAGGCATGATTAAATGCAGAAGCAGGCTGATAAATGAGTCATTGGGGAAGTGCATTTTTAACTAAATGGAAATGAGTCCAGGAAGAATGGGGAAAAAAATCATTATAATTATCATTGTAGGGGTTTGTTAGGGAGAAGAGAGAGGATGGTCTGTGGGTCAGAATAATAGCTGAATGGCTGAGCTCTGGGGTCTGCCTTACTCAACGAGCTCCCCAATGAACCTGGGTACAGTCCAGGAAGTGGTAAACCCCTAACGACAGAAGGGCTGCTTGTAAAGACCCGGGGTCTCCTCTAGCGTTGGGCTCACACCCTACTCCCTGCCACCGCTGTAGTCTGGAAGTCTCCAGGAAACCACCAGCTGCCCTAGTGCAACGTCCCCACCTGGCTGCCCTCTCCCCTACCTAATTCTGGGCAAGGATGTTCACTTACTGGCACTTCTAGTTTCTCTCTCTCTCTCTTTTAACATTTGTCAACTGGGAAGAAAAATTCTCATTTGTTACCAACCTCAAAATAAAACTTTACAAGTGTCAGCAGGGGAAGAGATTTATCTGGTCAAAGATGAAGATGAGAATGAGAATATGCAGTATTGTGTTTCACTTTAAGAGAATTGTCCAAAGGGAATGAGAATGAGAAAAAAGAGAGGAAAGCCCCTAACCCATCCTTAGTCTGCTGCTGCTGCTGCATCGCTTCAGTCGCGTCCGACTCTGTGAACCCATAGACGGCAGCCCACCAGGCTCCCCTGCCCCTGGGATTCTCCAGACAAGAACACTGGAGTGGGCTGCCATTTCCTTCTCCAATGCATGAAAGTGAAAAGTGAAAGTGAAGTCGCTCAGTTGTGTCCGACTCTTCGAGACCCCATGGACTGCAGCCCACCAGGCTCCTCCATCCATGGGATTTTCCAGGCAAGACTACCGGAATAGGGTGCCATCGCCTTCTCCGATCCTTAGTCTAGTCATAACATGTTCCTGAATATATATATATATAAAGTGAAAGTGAAGTCGCTCAGTCATGACCGACTCCTTGCAACCCCATGGACTGTAACCTGCCAGGCTCCTCCATCCATAGAATTCTCCAGGCAAGAATACTGGAGTGGGTTGCCATTTCCTTCTCCAGGGAATCCTCCCAATCTCGGGATTGAACCTAATTCTCCTGCATTGTGGGCAGATTCTTTACCATCTGAGCCACAAAGGAAGTCCCATATATATATAAAGTAAGTAAAGTCACTCAGTCGTGTCTGACTTTTTGTGACCCCGTGGACTACAGCCCACCAGGCTCCTCAGCCCATGGATATCTCCAGGCAAGAATACTGGAGTGGGTTGCCAACTACCTAGCTACTGAACATATTTCAAAGTTTATTGATTTGGCTGTGCTGAGTCTTCATTGCTGTGTGGGCTTTTCTCTGGTTGTGGCGAGTGGGGGCTCTTCTTTAGCTGCAGTGTGCTGGCTTCACATTGCGGTGGCTTCTGTTGGGGAGCATGGCCTCTAAACACCGGTTCAATAGTAGCGGTGCACAGGCTTAGTTGCTCCATGGCACGTGGGATTCTCCCAGATCAGTGATCGAACCTGTCTCCTGCATTGGCGGGCAATTCTTTTTCCCACTGAGCCACTAGGGAAGCCTTCTACTTGATATTCACTGTCTCTCTAGTTATCTATACCATTAGTATGGACTCATAATTCCAGCTTTATACAGTAGATTATTATCCAGTATGGTTCTTATTTATTCTGATGCTCAATTTATCGCAGATTTAGCCAATGGGAACCCCTTCAAAGCAGTGTTGGCATTTAAACCAATATCTGGCCACTAGATGTGGGGATTGCTTTTAGGTCCTCTTAGCAGACAGTACCAGGAAATACTGGAGAAGGAAATGGCAACCCACTCCAATATTCTTGCTTAGAAAGTCCCATAGACAGAGGAACCTGGTGGGCTACAGTCCATGAGATTGCGAAGGACTGTACTCGACTGAGCACACACTTACACTAAGAAGTATATGTATTTTTATATTTGAAGTGACGAGTTTGTACTGATACTCAATGATGTTTGTCCTTCCTTTAGCCTTTCTGCTCCATTCCACTATCACTTGTAAGTAACAAATTTCACTGCTTTATGATTCATCTTTTGGTGATTTTCTCCCTCAAATTTCAGATTTATGTATTTTTTGTGATTTTCCCTTATTTTTTACACAAAAAGTTACTGTATCATATAAAATCTTTTGCGTCTTGTTTTTTTTTAATTTAACAATACATCCTGGAAATCATTCCATGTGAGTTAATAAAAGTCTTCCTAATTCTTTTGTCCAGCTGTATAGTATTCCTCTCTGTGCATGTTCCATAGTATTAACCAACTTCCTATGCTTGGGCATTTAGATAATTGCCAATAATTTGCCATTACAAACAATGAATAACATTATGATTGTGTATTTTTGTGTTGTTGTAGGTATATCTTCAGGATAAGTTTATACAAGTGAGATTGCTGGACTGGTTAAAAGGTGGATAAATACGGCATTTTGGTATGTATTGCTAAATTTCCTTCCATTGGTTTACCATTTTTGCATTTCTTCCAGCAATGTAGGAGCAAAAGAGAAAGAGAGCACCTGTTTCTCCAGTCTTAGCCAAAAAAGTACATTGTTATACTTTTAATTTTTTCCTATCTGATAAAAAGCCTAGTATTATGTATTTGTATAGAGTATAGCTTTGATTTTAAAATCTCTGCACCTGATGTGATATATTGTTATCTTTTTTGTCCATTAAGTCTTTCTGAGGCTTATCCATTATATAATTTTTTTTTCAATGACCCAGCGTGCAGTCTCTTTTTAAGTGTATGTTTGTATAAATGAAATATGTTAAAGAAAGTGCATATCACTGGATGGAATATAGTAGAAACAGGGCAATGTTTGGAGTTAGATAGACCCGAGCCTGATTCCATTCACAACTTAAGAGCTGTGACACCTCAGACAAATTCCTCATTTTCTCTGATATTCAGTAGCCTCATTTGCAAATTGAAATAATAATAAAAATCTGTCTTCTTGTATCTGTGGGTTCCACATCTGTGGATTCAACCCAACTCTGATCAAACATATTTTTAAAAACTCCAGAAATTCCAAAAAACAAAACTTTGAATTTGCCATGTGCCAGCAACTATTTATATAACATTTATATTAGATTAGATATTATAAGTAAAATAGAAATGATTTAAGTATATAAGAGACATGTATAGGTGATATGCAAATACTGAGCCAGTTTATATAAGGGACTTGAGCACGGAGGATTTTGGTATCCACGTCCTGGAACCAATCCCCTGAGGATACCAGTTTGTAATTTTGGAGAGATTAGAAAATGGAAAAGAATCTGACACATTGTAGGCACTCATTATAAGGAAGATGATATTCTTTTTGCTCTTAACTTCATTATTTCCTTTCTTGGGACCTTTTTTTTTTTTTTCCTCAGAAATCTTTCCATTAGAGCTTAACATGTGTTTTTCATTTTTATTTAAACAATTGAAGTTTATAAATTTATTTCTAAATTCTGCTTGGGCTCATTTCATGATTTGACACGTATTTGTATTCCCATTATTTTCTAAATGATATATTTTTGTATTATTATTTCCTCTTTGATCTCGTGATTATTAGGAGACTTAAAAGAATTCCAAATGGTTAGATGTTTTATGATTATAATTTAAGTAAATTGCTTTTAGCTTTACAGCACTGTGGCTAGGGAGTGTGGTCTATTGAATTTCTGTTCTTTAATTTCTTGAGATTTTCTTCATTTCTGACCCTCTGGACTCCTCTGTCCATGGGGATTCTCCAGGCAAGAATCCTGAAGTGGGTTGCCATGCCCTCCTTCAGGGGATCTTCCCGACCCAGGGGTTGAACCCGTGTCTATTATGTCTCCTGCGTTGGCAGGCATGTTCTTTATCACTAGCACTTCCTGGGACACCCAAGAGGGGTTTATGTACACATAGGCACATTTAGTGGATTGGCATGTTGGCAAGGTAATTCAGATTGCTGGGTGGAATTAGACAGTTAAGTAAAAGTACCGTAGGAGAGAGCAGCAGGCCTGTGGGCTAGACTCTCACCAGTCTCTCTGATGGCGGAACTGATTCTGCCGCAAGCCTGCACTACCCGGTGCAGACCTCTAGCGAAACCAACGAGCCCTGCAGTTTAAATGACCTTCTCGGAAGCTCTGCCTGTAACTCCATGGTCTGAGAAGTGGAAGTGGAAAGTTCGTCACCAGAGCCTAGGAAGTGCTGCCGTTTCCTTTTCTCTCTCCCACCCCTATAGAAAGGGCATCCACAGAGTGGATCAGTGCTACAACACAGTAGAAACCTCTGTTACAGAAACCAGTGAAGTTTCGCAGTGCTGGTATGAACGGTTCATGAGGCTACCCTCTTCCTCTGTCAGGGGAGGGGCCTGAGTGCTGGTCCACTAGCTTTACCTGGGAAGCTCAGTCTCTGCTGTGCAATGAAGTAATATGTGTGTGTGTGTATATATATATATATCCCCTCCCTCTTACACCTCTCTCCCATCCCCCATCTCACTTGTCTAGGTCATCACAGAACACCCAGCTGAGCTCTCTGTGCTAAACAGCAGCTTCCCACTAGCTATCTGTTTTACACGTGGTAGTGTATATATGTCAGTGATCAAGGAATAATAGTTTTCTTAAGATATAGTCCACATGCTAGACTCCCCCTTTTAAAGTACACAATTTAATGGTCTTGGTCTATATTAATAAGAATATACAACCATAGTGAGTGTGCAATTTTAGAACATTTTCATCACTTCAAGAAGTCTCATACCCGTGAGCAGTCACCCCCATTCCCTTGTCACCCTGGCAACCATTAATATACTTTCAGTCTCAGTGGGTTTGCCTGTTTTGAACTTGTCATCTGGAAGCATTCATCTTAAGTGAATCAAAGAGCTGAGGACTAAAGTGTCTAAGTCCAGAGCACCTTACCCTTTATGTTCTACTGCTTTTTGTCCTAAAAACACAGGGACCAGCTGGTACAAAACCACACCCAGGATCCCATCCTTGGGAAGATTATAAATATCTACATACGTATATTTGCATATATATGCACATATATCCATAACATCNTCATCTTAAGTGAATCAAAGAGCTGAGGACTAAAGTGTCTAAGTCCAGAGCACCTTACCCTTTATGTTCTACTGCTTTTTGTCCTAAAAACACAGGGACCAGCTGGTACAAAACCACACCCAGGATCCCATCCTTGGGAAGATTATAAATATCTACATACGTATATTTGCATATATATGCACATATATCCATAACATCTATTACTATGCAAATATAAAATATTATTTTAAAGTGACATTGCTCAGATGCTTTATTATTCTTGGGAGCATCTGTTTGCTGTGTCATAGGCTGATGTGGCTATAAAAATTGTGTTTCTACATTACCTCTTTTTATTCTAATGGTTTTGGCTCCAGGTTTGTTGTTATTGTTTTCTCTAATAGATGACACTTTGTTACCGTTATGGCTTCCGTCTTTTCTGTGTCTTTCTATAGACGTATTGTTTTACACACCTGAGGGTATGATACATAGCAGAAGCATACACGTGCACACACATCCAGGGATTTTCCACAGCCCATCCATCACCTTCGTACTTGTGATCTGTCACAGTTGTGTGTACTCTTGACAAGGTGTGAGAGGATCGTATGCTATCTTTACATGACAAGGGAGAGAAACAATATTTCTCAGTGTAAACACTGCCGTCTTTGAAAATGTGGA
Organism: Neotragus moschatus; assembly: GCA_006410615.1. Lineage (NCBI taxonomy): Eukaryota > Metazoa > Chordata > Mammalia > Artiodactyla > Bovidae > Neotragus > Neotragus moschatus. Next base: position 3,135,787 of record SJYA01003206.1, read on the forward strand.
CACTTAGTGTCTCTAAAATCTGACTCATTGGTCCATAGATCTTCATGTTAATGTTTTTCACCATAGTTTTCAACAGTTCCTGGTTAATCAAGTTGTCACTTTTTTGCAATAATGGGACCATTGGATACTTTGGGGTGTGGGGATGTACAGAACAGGTTTGCCTCCTGATGTGATCTCATAATGTTCCATGATAGTTGTGTTAAAACATATTTACCGGAACTTTCCCGGTGGTCCAGTGGCTAAGAATCTGCCTGCCAATGCAAGGCACATGGGTTCGATCCCTGGTCGTGCATGATTCTACATCCCAAGGGGCAACTAAGCCTGTGTGCCCAACTGCTGAGCCAGCATGCTGCAAGCACTGAAGCCCACGTGCCTAGAGCCCTTGCTCTGCAACAAGAGAAGCCACCGTCACAAGAAGCCCACACCCTGCAACTGGAGAGAAGCCCCCGCTTACTGAAACTAGAGGAAGTCCACACACAGCAGCAGAAACCTAGTGCAGCCAAGAATAAATAAATATTAAAAAATATATATATATATTCACCATCTTCAGACTACTAGGGTGGAGAATCTTTGAATATCTGTTACGGTACTCAGAAAACAGAATGCTGCTGCTGCTAAGTCGCTTCAGTCGTGTCCACCTCTGTGTGACCCCAGAGCCAGCAGCCCACCAAGCTCCTCCATCCCTGCGATTCTCCAGGCAAGAACACTGGAATGGGTGGCCATTTCCTTCTCCAATGCCTGAAAGTGAAAAGTGAAAGTGAAGTCTCTCAGTCATGTCTGACTCTTCGGGACCCCATGGACTGCAGCCTACCAGGCTCCTCCATCCATGGGATTTTCCAGGCGAGAGTACTGGAGTGGGTTGCCATTGCCTTCTCCCAGAAAACAGAATAAATCCAGGTAATTACTGGGCAAGTCAAGATGACTAAAACACTACATCAGTTTCCAAAACACAAGTGGATGATGATCTACAGAGTCTGAGTCCCTTCTTTTCTAATGAGCTTTCAAGTTTCTTCCCTGCTATTAACATGGAACAGGTATAAGATCTGGGCTTGAGAGATGCCCAGATCTAATCCTAGAGATTCTGAAGCACTTTGTAAATAACTGCTGGGCTGCCTATAGGAAAGAGCTTATATGTTGCAGTGTCTTCGGATCGGAGGTCATCATGAGTGCCAACAGTTCTAGCCATTGGAAATATGGGACATTTGGATATAGCTGTTGTTGATTTGTCAAAAGAGATCTGAATACTTCAGATACATGAATTTTCCTGCCGTTTAGATGCACCGTCAGATCAAACTTGCCTAACAAGAGGTAACAGTTGTGCCAAGACCAGGACTTGATGATGAGATGCAAGATTGCCTTGTCCAACTTGAAAAGGAAGATAGAAAAATGCCTACCTTCTATAGATGGGTTTGACTTCAAAAAATATCTTTCCAGACTCCCCAAAATAGTACACATGGAAGACAAAATCCTCTGAATTACTGCAACAGGTAAAACAGTGGTAGTGGCAAAGTTCGGGCTCTCCTGAAAGTGACCTGTCGGCACCCAACATTCAAAAAGAAGCTGGGGAATCTAGAAATGTGGTGGTACTGATGAACCTATTTGCAGAGCAGGAATAGAGGCACAAACGTGGAGAATGGACTTGTGGACACAGGGTAGGAAGGGGAAGTGGGATGAAGTGAGAGTTGCATTGACATATATACACTACCGTGTGTAAAACGGATAGCTAGTGGGAAGTTGGGAGAAGGCAATGGCACCCACTCCGGTACTCTCACCTGGAGAAGCCTTTGGGCGGAGGAGCTGGGTGGGCTGCAGTCCATGGGGTCTCGAAGAGTCGGACCGGACTGAGCGACTTCACTTTCACTTTTCACTTTCATGCATTGGAGAAGGAAATGGCAACCCACTCCAGTGTTCTTGCCTGGAGAATCCCAGGGATGGGGGAGCCTGGTGGGCTGCCGGCTCTGGGGTCGCACAGAGTTGGACACGACTGATGCGACTTAGCAGCAGCAGCAGCAGTGGGAAGCTGCTGTATGACACAGGGAGCTCACCTCAGTGCTCTATGTTGACCTAGAGAGGTGAGATGCGGGGAGAATGAGAAGGAGGCTCAAGAGGGAGGGGATATATGTATACTTTTATCTGACTCACATGGTTGTATGGCAGAAACTAACACATCATTATAAAGCAATTATCTTCCAATTTAAAATAAATTTTTAAAAAAGAGGCTGAAGGAGAGGGATGTGAGCACAGGTGAGATGCCCTCAGTTACCTCCCAGAGCAGAATGGAAACTTGAGTAAAGGGGCTGAGACCCATCCAGCCAGCAAGCACCCCCCTGGGTTTAAAGACAATATAACCTAATTTGTACCATCTGAGAAGTCTTGGCAAAGCTTGGGTTATAAATGAATAATAACTTAGTAGTTTTGAATACAGGACATGTGTAAAACAAAAAATCACATGCTCGTCAGAATTATGTTTTGATTAGGTGCTTTCGTCAAAACATCGATTGTGTAGCTCAGAGTAGGGGCAAACTTCTCATTTCCTACATTTATCACCGTGGAATCAGTCATCTGAGTGGGCCTTGAACAGGGAGCGTTCACGTTGAAAGATTAAAATGCAGGAGAGAAAATGTGTTTGAAAGCAGAGGGAAGTCTGGCTGTCCTGTTGCCAGATATTTCAAAGGGGAATTTACCTTGGTGATTTAACCACACCATCCAGGGTCTGGCCCTTTTGTTTTCTAGGTTCAAAACCTGAGAAAATTCATTTTGTCAGCCTGCTGGGGTAAGATTAGTTTATAGAGCCCCTTAGTCATACTAACCGAGTTCACAAGAGACAGATGTGTAAATCAAAACGCCATTTTATTAATTTACAACGACAAGTAGAATCGGCCAGGAGATCAGACACACTCTGTTTCAAGCACATTCTCTCCCTGTGGTGAAAGCTACGTGGGAACTCAAATTATCTGAAGACAGCCAGGCAGCTTGGAATCTGAGTGAGAAGAGGCAGCTGTCTGATAGGAATGTAGAGGAAGCTGGATGCTTGGCTCTCCATCAAAGGGATTTACCTGGAGGGAATCAGATGACTGAATTCTCAGGCAGGTCACCACCCCAAGCACAGATCTAGGCGTTCCCAGTTCCCTCTAGCCGTGGACACAGCTTTGTCTTGAGATGGCCACAGCTCTGGGCTGTCACGTTCCTTCTCCACCGGCGCCAGTTTCACTGACTAGCTTACAGCCACGTCACCTAGGGAGGCTGGAACATGGGCCATTGTCCCTAAGCGACCCTAACCTAGGGTCAGCAGTGCCTGGCATGCTCTGTTGAGGTTAAGAAGCCTTATATAATCACATGTGATCAGTGTGTAGACTGAACATCGCCTCCAGGCTTTGCCTGTCAAAGTCCAGGCTAGTTCCAACCAGGCAGAGGAGGCTAATGAATTGCTAATGATGGGTGATCAATGCCTTTATTTCAGAACAGGGGCTGCCTCTTCCCTGCAAACCACTGCCTGCTCGAATTGGACCAGAGATGCTGCAGGAGCTGAGCTGATGAGAAGGATGGTCTCCTGCTCAGCCTCGTCCTCATGCATAATACTTGAAATGCTCAGGATGGTAGCTGACCCTTGTATGAAAGGGAAGAAATAGCCTAAAGGCTATTTAGGCTATAGCAGCTCTGGTTGCCGGGACAGTCCATTCAGAGTGAGTCCATTCAGGGCAATCACTGCTCTGGACGCTGCCCTTCGGTCTAGTGTGACTGTCTTCCCCAGTCACCCCTTCTCTAGGCACCTCTCTTACGAACAGAGTAACCCACGTGAGCCTCCAGTTGATGTAAATATATTAATAAATAACAGGTCCTGAGAGCTTGTCGTTTGCCAGACTCTGCTCTGAGGCCATTACATATTAATTCATTGACACTCTGTGTCAATGTGGAGTTTGACAGAGTTTCATTGACAGTCCTGTGGAGTTTGGTACTATTGGTATCTTCATGGTACAGAGGAAGAAATGAGACAAAAAAGTTAAATAACCCAGGCCCAAGGCCACTAGTTAATAAGTGACAGAATCAGAATCCCAAACCCATCAGTCTGTCTCCCGAGTCTGTCCTTTTACCTGCACTGTCCAGAAGAGCTAAGTAGTTTCTCTAAAAAGTACTCAGCTTTCCCCATAGAACTGTTTACATTTTAGCAGATTAGCCCGGCTCTTACTGAATTTCTAGGAATCTGCTTAAAGACTTCCCTGGTGGCTCAGATGGTAAAGAATCTGCCTGCAATGCGGGAGACCTGGATTCGATCCCTGGGTTGGGAAGATCTCCCAGAGGAGGAAATGGCAACCCACTCCAGTACTCTTGCCTGGAGAATTCCTTGGACAGAGGAGCCTGGGGGGCTTCAGTCCATGGGGTCGCAAAGAGTCGGACATGATTGAGCGACTAAACATAGTACACCTTAAATATTGATTTTCAAGTTGTACATCCTTGCATAAGCCCTTTATCTCTCTGGAACTCAGTTTGTTTAAAATGATACAGCTAGATTGCTGAGTCTCTGACTTCCCTTCCAGTATCGACTTTTTGAGTGGACCATGACCTCTGCTACTATTTTGTATTTGTAAGGATTCTAACCGTTTGCATAAATTATCTTATTTTCCCATTAAAGTCATGAAGTCAAGAAGTAATGCTTTTATATTTCCAGAAGTAGCTATCACAGTGCGAGACTTCATATGTACTGCTTATACATCGATGAACTTGAACTGATTTTCCTAATCATCCTGCAAGATGGGCAGGAAATATTATCTTCCTTATACAGATGAAGAAACTGATGCTTAGAGAGCTTTAATAAATAACAGAAAATCGCAGAGTTCATTTCTATACCCCGCTTTGTTTCCATCTATCCCTCTTTGGTGTTGTAAATGTGCCTGTGCTTCTACAACAGCAGATTCTCAAGTAATAAACAACGGTGCAGAGTGCATTTCCTAGGCAGCTGTCTGCCAGAGAAACAAGAAGATCGGTCCTGGCAAAATGTAATTTTTCTAGCTCATTTCCGAGAACCAACTGAATACTGAATATTATGGGTACATATCATTTTTGAGGGGCTTCTCAGGTGGCTCAGTGGTAAGGGATCTGCCTGCCAGTTCAGGAGACACAGGTTTGATCCTGGGGTTGGGAAGATCCCCTGAAGAAAGGAATGACGACCCACTCCAGTACTCTTGCCTGGGAAATCCCATGGACAGAGGAGCCTGGAGGGTACAATCCATGGGGGTTGCAAAAAGCTGGACATGACTGAGCAACTGAGCACTCACACATGGCATTTTTGAGGAGCTGGTAGCAAAAGATGAACATTCATTGCTCCTTTTTGACTGCATTTGAAATCCTCAGTGTTGAACAGTGCCTCATGCAAGGTCACCAGGAATTGGATGCAATGAAAAGATAGCTCCAGTGATTCAGACTTCGACATTTCAGCATATCCACCTTTTGTTATGGGCTAAAATAGTCCAGATTTCTGCAAACTCCAAATCTAATGGGGATGAAAAGAGCTCATCAAGAATTGGATTCATACTTTGATTAATTAGAGTTTTATATGTGATCATTAATGACTTTCACCACCAAAGATTTTCCAAAGAGATACTCTGAGCAAGGAGGAAAGAGAGTGCTAATGATCTTAAGATCATTCTAAAGTTTTATTCCCGGAGGCTCTCTTCTCTGGGACTTGTTCAGCTCCTCCAAGCTTCAGATTCTCTAGACTTCAAAAGGAATGTTGGCCTCAGATGGGATGATGTGATGGGAAAATAAAGCCCCATGAATACATCAACCCTAATTACCAGCGTGAAGAAAATCTTCCTTGGAGATCCTTAGGTATGGGAAACATGTGACAGGAGGAAAGGCCAGAATGAGAAGAGAAAGTTGGAGAGTGACTTTAGCTGGAAAGCATAACGGGCAGCTTGAACTCTTGTGGCCCACGGAAAAGAAAAGTCTAGAAACACATCTGGCTATGAGGGGCACGTACGCTTGTTTTTTTTCTCAGCGAAATGATTAGGCACCTCTGCAACTGCTGTTTTTTTCAGAAATGCCTTTGAGGGGCAAAGAATAAATATCTAGACATAGTTGTAATGGGATATTACTTATCCCATTCACCCACAGAATTTTGTGGACTCATCTGATTTTGAGCAACCTGAGGGCAAGGGGCCAACATGTTATCTGTTACCATTATTGTTGCTATCGTGATAGACAGTAAAGGACTTGGAAATACAGGTAGTATTTTCCTATTTGTTCCAATACTTTGGCCACCTGACATGAAGAGCCGACTCATTGGAAAACACTGATGCTGGAAAGATTTTAGAGGTAAGCTGAAGGTTGGCTCTGCAAAGGTTATTCAAAATTTGGTGTGTGAAGTATAGATCGAGCTGGGTTAGTGACCCTTTGTGTAGGCATGGGTTGTGTGGCATGAAGAAAGGGTCGTGCCACATGCTCGGTCATGTCCGACTCTTTGCGACCCCATGGACTGTAGCCCGCCAGGCTCCTCTGTCCTCCACTACTTCCCGTCCCATATATTAGGCACAATTATATGATCAAAATGAAATAACCAGCACACTGGGCTATCTGTCTAGTATTTTGAAAGCATGTTATTGCTTATTCTAATTGAAATGCTAAAGTTAAAGATGCATGCAACCTATTTTCTTTTTGAAGGAAAATTTGTCTTACTGTTTTATGCAAGTGGATAAAATACGCTCATAAAACAATCTGTTCTGAGAAAGGCAAATGTTTCAGGGAAATTTCAGTGGGATGAATTCTTTGTGGTTTTATTACCTAACCCTCTGTAAAAATGACTGAAAAGACAAAGGTATTAAAGAGGGGAATGGTTCCAAATATAGAGGGAAGCAGAATAACTGAACAGGAATTTATTATTAAAGGAGATTTATGCAAATCTCAAGAGCGCCTTAAAAGTTAATCTTTTAAAAAAAAATCCCTTTAGACTGAGAAGATTATAATTAAGAAAATCTTTTTGAGTAAATCCATGGGGAAAAATATTTTAATTTCCTAATTTAAAGGAAAATAGCATGTGTTTGTAATAGCAGGTTAGAAGTTATTGTTTTAGGTGAAGTCACACCCCAAACTATTTTTCTTTGATATATCCTGCCTGTGCATTTTCTAGGTTATTTGAAAACATTCTTATTTCAGGTAAAATACATTATTAGTTACAATGAATCATCCAAACCTTTTTAAGCAAAACACTATATTAGAAAAGAAACCTTTTTGAAGGATAAACCAACTAACTGATGGGTGGTTAGTGTTCATAGAGAACAAATGATGTGATCTAAGTTCATATAACGCAATTGTGACAGATCTCATTACTTGTTGATTCATACTCACTCACCTGACCTGCCTCTTGAGAAGTCTGTATGCAGGTCAGGAAGCAACAGTTAGAACAGGACATGGAACAACAGACTGGTTCCGAATCAGGAAAGGAATACGTCAAGACTGTATACTCTCACCCTGTTTGTTTAACTTACATGCAGAGTACATCATGAGGAATGCTGGGCTGGATGAAGCACAAACTGGAATCAAGATTGCTGGAATCAATATCAATAACCTCAGATATGCAGATGACACCACCCTTATGGCAGAAAGCAAAGAAGAACTGCTGCTGCTGCTAAGTCACTTCAGTCATGTCCGACTCTGTGTGACCCCATAGGGAGCCCACCAGGCTCCCCCATCCCTGGGATTCTCCAGGCAAGAATAGTGGAGTGGGTTGCCATTTCCTTCTCCAATGCATGAAAGTGAAAAGTGAAAGTGAAGTCGCTCAGTCGTGCCTGACTCTTAGCGACCCCATGGACTGCAGCCCACCAGGCTCCTCCATCCATGGGATTTTCCAGGCAAGAGTACTGGAATAGGGTGCCTAAAGAGCCTCTTGATGAAGGTGAAAGAGGATAGTGAAAAAATTGGCTTAAAGCTCAACATTCAGAAAACTAAGATCATGGCATCTGGTTCCATCACTTCATGGCAAATAGATGGGGAAACAATGGAAACATTGAGATACTTTATTTTGAGGGGCTCCAAAATCACTGCAGATGGTGACTGCAGCCATGAAATTAAAAGACACTTACNTGCCATTTCCTTCTCCAATGCATGAAAGTGAAAAGTGAAAGTGAAGTCGCTCAGTCGTGCCTGACTCTTAGCGACCCCATGGACTGCAGCCCACCAGGCTCCTCCATCCATGGGATTTTCCAGGCAAGAGTACTGGAATAGGGTGCCTAAAGAGCCTCTTGATGAAGGTGAAAGAGGATAGTGAAAAAATTGGCTTAAAGCTCAACATTCAGAAAACTAAGATCATGGCATCTGGTTCCATCACTTCATGGCAAATAGATGGGGAAACAATGGAAACATTGAGATACTTTATTTTGAGGGGCTCCAAAATCACTGCAGATGGTGACTGCAGCCATGAAATTAAAAGACACTTACTCCTTGGAAGAAAAGTTATGACCAACCTAGACGGCATATTAAAAAGCAGAGACATTACTTTGCTAACAAAGGTCCATCTAGTCAAAGCTATGGTTTTTCCAGTAGTCATGTATGGATTTGAGAGTGGGACTATAAAGAAAGTTGAGCACCGAAGAATTGATGCTTTTGAACTGTGATATTAGAGAAGACTCTTGAGAGTCCCTTGGCCTGCAAGGAGATCCAACCAGTCCATCCTGAAGGAAATCAGTCCTGAATATTCCCTGGAAGGACTGATATTTAAGCTGAAACTCCAATACTCTGGCCACCTGATGCGAAGAACTGATCATCCGAAAAGTTCCTGATGCTGGGAAAGATTGGAGGCAGGAGGAGAAGGGGATGACAGAGGATGAGATGGTTGGATGGCATCTCTGACTCAATGGACATGAGTCTGAGTAAACCCCGGGAATTGGTGATAAACAGGGAGGCCTGGCATGCTACAGTCCTTGGGTTTGCAGAGAGTTAGACTCGACTGAGCGGCTGAACTGAACTGAACTCTTGCTCTAATCAACTAAGAAGGAAATAAGCTACCAACATGTAGAAATGTGAGTTTTAAGCATTTATGTATCTCCTAGTTCCCGTACAGGGTTTTAATGAAGTGAAAAATAATTGTCTTCAACACCAGATACATGCACCCAATATGCCTTCCTCAGAAGCTCAGATGGCTGTGCGCTACTGTCTCTTCTACTTAGACCTTTGAGATTAAAATAAACCAAGTCAAGAAATTTCAGAACTGGGAGGATTTTCGAAGATGATTACAAGAGCTGTGGTTTATAGAATGCTTACTATGTTCAAGTCACTGTGGGAAGCCCTCGCCATGCATTATCTCATTCAGTTCTTGAACAGTACTAAATCAGCCTTGTTAGCTCCAAGCTTCTCATTCAAGCACTAAGTCGTGTCCTACTCTTTGCAACCTGATGGACTGCAACACTCCAAGCTTCTCTGTCCTTCCTCCATTATCTCCCAAATTTTGCTCAAAATCATGTCCTTTGAGTCAGTGATGCTTCAGGCTTACAGATAAGCAAATGAAGGCTTTGAGAAGTAAATGCCCCAAAGTGGTGCAGTGGAATTAGGATACAAGTCAGACTCCAGGTCTCCTCTGAACCTGAATGTTGCATTACTATGTTCTATTATGTATCTGAAATTTTCTTACAAAAATCCCATCTGTGATCTTAGCCCATGTTTGAGGATTTTCACAATATTGTGAGCCTTGTAAGACCAGAGATCGTATAATTTTTTTCTTACAATTGTTGCAATACATATGGCACAGTCTTGACAGCTGTTCATGTTTGTTAAGTGGATAAACTCCCCTTATGTGCATATCAAGCTTTCATGTGTCTAGAACTTCAAATAATTAATATAATCACGTAATTCTTCCAATCCATTAAAAAAAAAATCTAGCTTTTAACAAATGAGAAAACATAAGCCTAAAGATTGAATGAGTTGGCCAGGATCCCTCAGCAGTTAGTGGCTTACATTTCTCTCCCAGGTCTACGCTTAATGCTAAAAGATGTTTATCCACTCTGTCTCTGATTTTCTGTCTGCCTTCACCTGTCACTCCGTTGTTCCTTGCCTTTGCATGTCCCTCTTCACCTTTCTCTTCTGCAAGCCAGAGAGCAGAGAGTGTATCATTTTACGTGGCTCGAATCATCTCTGCATCCCAGAACCTAGAGATCTCCAAAATATTGATTGCTTAAATGGATGAATCACTAATGAAAACATAATTTTTATCTAAAACACCATTATTGCTCCCTCCTTTTTTAGAGCCAAGACCACTCTCTGCCTTATAAATGTTTCTGTAGTTTGGAATTACAGAACGTAATTCTGTCATGTATCAATGAATTTGTAAGCCATACTTTCATGAAACAGCATGAAAGCTGCAGAAAGAATGCTCACTTGATGTAATTCAATGACCTCGCAGGTCTGTAGTAGTTGTTGTTTTCAGTCCATGAGAAACTGCATTTGTTTTGTCTTATTTTCCTCTTTGTCTCCTTGATGAGTGTAGATGAGTACACTGTTCAGAACTGTGGTCTTAGATTTGCTTTCTAGAGAATTTCTAAAACAATGAGGATCTTTGCACAGATGGGGTGAGGATATGTAGATTTTCACCTTTCCTGAAAACAGCTGGCAGTCCTACACATGTGGCTTTTTGGGTTCTATGGCATAATTCGAGGGATTTCCTTCCCCTTACAAATTGCAAGGCATTCCTTCTGTAAAAAGATGCAGGCCATGTACAGTAGCAGGTGCAGAATTGCTGGTGGCCTTCCAGCTCTAAGGACCATATTGCAGATCTTTCATGCTTAGGAATGCCCTTTAGGAAGATTTCAAGGATAAATTTGGGAAGCAATAGAAGGCTAACACCTTGCGCCCATATGCAAATAAATTAATATGTGGGTGTTCTTGGCAGGTTCCTCTCCTTGTTTTGGCAATGAGATGGTTAAGACACCTCTAATGATTCCTGCCAAATTCTGCCCCAAAGTATGGGTGCAGGCAACATTAGACATCTGCTATAAGGTAGCTACGCCAACATTAGCTATGGGAATGGAGAAAGTATCTCAAAACTGAACAGATTCAAGAAAGTCTTTAATCCAGAGTGAAACAACATGTGCACCCCTGTTTTCAGGACAGCACTAGCCTGTTTCTTGAAGAAAACCCCAGATATTTCTGAGTCTCGAGTCTGTCGGCACCTTCTTACCTTTGTCTTTGTTTTTAATCGCCAGGTTGCATATGATTCTTTTGCGATCCTATGGACTATAGCCCATCAGGTTCCTCAGTCCATGGGATTTTCCCAGCAAGAATACTGAGGTGGGTTACCATTTCCTTCTCCAGGGGATCCACCTCACCCAGGGATCGAGCCAACATCTCCTGCATTGCCAGGCGGATTCTTTAACACTGAGCCACAGGGAAGCCCTCTTCCTGCCCTGCCTGCCCACAAAGACGTCTATGCTGGCAGGCTGCATACACGTCCATGAGTCAGTGGGGGCATCTCAGGATATCTCACCCTTTAATGTGCAGGGCTTCCAGAGATGAGAAGTTTAGTCTCCAATCATTCTGTGTAATGCAAAAAAGCAGGGGTGAGGGAAGATAATTACCCCTTCCACCCCGGAAGTGTAGCAGAACAAGTCTGAGGCAGGTGAAGCGAAAAGCCTGTGTCACCCAGTGCTATTTGTAAAAGTGGGGAAGGCAAAGGAAGGGGAGCGGAGTCACTTAAATCGTCAAATTAAGTCTGGGCTCTAATGCCTTCCTTTCTCGGTTCTCTCAGCCCTCATTATGTCTGCCTCATTTGACAGTGGAAAGGGCAGTGTCCCAGTTCTCCATAATTTTTCCCGGTAATTCTGACTATTAAGATTTTCTAGGTCATTGTTGTAATGGACCATTTTTTTTTCCTCGTCCAGCAAGTTGCACTATCTTTCTCTGGTACAGCATGCTGGGAGGATGTGGAAGTATAGTTGCCAGAGTTGGGGGGGGAGCCATCATTGCACAGCACTGAACAGCTAAAAAGGCACCATGCGAAGTGTCCCTATTTTATGGATGAGGAGAGAGAAGAACTGTGATACTGAATGACTCGGCCAGGGCCACAGGGCTCTTGAGTGGCCGAGGGGGCTTGAACCCAGGTTTCCCAATTCAGTGATCTTACTAAGCACGTTCTTCAAAAGCAGTGTCTTCCCAACAAGTTTCCTTTGCTCCTTTTATTTTTTAATTTATTTTATTGACATATAGTTGATTTGCAACGTTGTGTTAATTTCTGCTGTATAGCAGAGTGATTCCATTTTACATCTATATATCCTTTTTCATATTCTTTCCCATTATGGTTTATCATAGGATATTGAATATAGTTCCCTGTGCTGTACAATAGGACCTAGTCGTTTATCCTTTCTATATATAATAGTTGGCATCTGCTAGTCCCAGACTCCCAATCCATCCCTCTCCCACCTTCCCTTCCCCTTGGGAACCACAAGTCTGTTCTCTGTACCCATGAGTCTGTTTCTGCTTCATAGATAAGTTCATTTGTGTTAATATTTTAGATCCCACATATAAGTGTTATCATATGGTATATGTCTTTTTCTTTCTGACTTAATTCACTTAGTATGATAATCCATAGGTCTACCCATGTAGCAGCAAAAGGCATGATTTCATTTTTCATGGCTGAGTAGTATTCCACAACACACCACATCTTCTTTATTCATTCGTCTGTCAGTGGGCATTTAGGCTGTTTCTATGTCTTGGCTATTGTAAACAGTGCTGCTATGAATATTCAAGTGCATGTTATCTTTTCAAAATATAGTTTTGTCCAGGTATATGCCCAGGAGTGGGATTGTTGGATCATATACCAACACTATTTTCAGTTTTTCTGATGAACCTCCATATGGTTTTCCCACGGTCGTTGCATCAGATTACATTCCCGCCAACGTTGGAGGAGGGCTCCCTCGTCTCCACACCCTCTGCAGCATTTTTTATTTGTAGATTTTTAAATGATGGCCATTCTGAGCAATGTGAGGTCTTAGCTCATTTAGTTTTGATTTTCATTTCTCTCAATTAGTGATGCTGAACATCTTTTCTTCTTGTTCCTTTTTGGGGTGGTATGTGGTCCTGGTGGTTAGGACTATGATGCAAAGGCAAGACCATGACCACCAACAATCACCATGTTGGGGTGACTCCTTTGGTATGTGTGGGTGGGTGGCTGGGCCCTACTTGTGTTGCCCTAAATAAGCATGCGCTTTCACAGCTCGAGTCTTGTGGAAGATGAATCTTCAGTGAATTAACAGGTAAATAGTATCATCCCTTGTCCGGCACCCAGCCCACTTTCAAGCATCTGGAGCCAGCGCTGCTGGCCTGAACTCCGCAGCCAAGGAAAGCAGATGGCTTTCAAACACTGATTAATCACTGCTCTTCCTTCTGTTAGCTTTCCAGCTGTGGCTCACTTCTCCTTCCTGGCACGGACTCATTTCTGCCCATTTCTTTTCTTCCTGGCCAAATGTGAGAAGCACTCCTGCCTTTTACTAAATCTCTGGCTATCGGCTCCATGTTGCTGGTGGTTGGCATCACTTTTTAGCCCATCTCAAAGCCATCTTCATCTGTTACAGTGTGAAGACAATCTATCCTTATCTAGCTCTTCGACCTCCGATTGCACGGTGTGGTCAGTATGAAGGAGAAAGTTAAGCTGAAAGGAAACCTCTATGGATCCAAGAAGTCTTCTTGCATGTCTCCTAGAGTTTCAGGAGAGCTGGCACCTTTGGGCTTTTTAGCTTCTTGTTTAGCCTAATTTCAAAGTCACACAGTATATACAAAACCAAAATGGAGGGATCCATGATGAAGCCTTAGAGTTTGGTGAATTGTTGGTCAGATTTATTAGTGCTGAAATAGTACATCTTGCCACATGGTTTTGGAGGTGGAGCAAACTTTCTTAACCCCCTCCTTTCTCTAAGCAGTGGCTCTGAATCAGAGATGTTCATCTGGATTGCTTTGGGAATTCCATCATAAGACATGTGTTCAACCCCGACCTTGAGAGTTGATTAGAGTCAAAGCATTTGTGTTTTGGAACATCTATCCAGGTGATTTTGGTTAAGAAGCATTGCTCTAAAGGGATATCTCTAAGGTAAAAGAGACAGCACAGTACTAATTAAAAAAATAAAAACTCTGGATACCTGGGTGTAGATTCTGGCCTTAGCTATGGGGAGACCATATAATTGATTGTCCACATCAGGATACATTTGAGAGTAAAAGAGGGAGCTGTTAATAACTGTGTCGGGACAGGAGACATAAATTGAAACTGTCCAGACAAACCAGTCACCCTACTCATTAGTCAAATGAGAGATTGGAATAGACAACTCTGAGGTTCCTTCCCGATTTATGATTCTATAATTCATGACCATGGGGACAAGTACAAAATATGTTTTCATTCCAAATGCATGCAGGACAGAGCTTAGGCATCAGCTGCTCTCAGGGAAGCTGAAATGACAAACCTCTGCAGCTTAGAGGCTGAGATCTGATAGCACTGAGCCTGAGAGGCCTGGGAAATGAATCCAGTAGGAGGGGGTGACCTTCCCAGAGCAAAGGCGTCAAGACACGTGTGTCAGTAGGGATGGACCCACCGCCAGGGGTTGTCAGAGCAGCTGTGATTGCCATCAGAGCACCAAGGACAGGAACAGACGAGATTTGAGGTCTGTTGACATTTACACACACGTCTGGATCCTACTCCAGGATACGCTGAGACATTTACACACATTCCTATATTATCTTCCAGTGTGTTACATGAAGAATTTGTACAGCTGTTTCCATGGTGCATGTCTGCCATGTGGCACAATTAGCGAAGAAGAGTTTAAGTCCATCAAATGTTCTGGTTGATTATAAGTCAGCATATAAATTATACCATAGACAAATTACCGATTTCCTAAAAATCGTGTAATATCATATCCTTCCACAATCCTTCAACTGCTGTTCGTTTTCTTTTTCATATTTTAGAAAGCACTTCAGAGCTCTGCACTGGCATGAAAAAGATCGTGGCACGCAGCTGGGAAAGGCCAGCCTGACAGAATCCATGGTATCAATCAACAAGTTTCAGGAGTGCAGAAGTGTTAAGCTCATTAGAGTCTGATCTTCATGGCTTTTTTCTACTTTATTTTTTGTTGTTGTTGTTGTTGGTGGTGCTTATCAAGTACATATGAAAGAAAATCTTTAGACCCTGGAACATAGTGAGAGGGTCTGGGTAGATGACACCTCCATCACAAAAAGGGTGATGGAGAATGTGCTGAAGTCTTGTTTGTGGCCTTTAAGGCATTGGGGAAACTGGTAGAAATGTGGGGAGAGAAGCACAAACAGATAGAGCAAGGAGAAGAGAAAGAGGCGGGTGAAGAAAATGAGGGGACGAAGGGAGTGAGCAGAAGGAAAGGGGAGATAAAGAGAGAAGCAGGGGAAAAGGAAGGAAGGGTGAGAGAAAGAGGAGGGGGAGAGGGNTGATGCTAAAGCTGAAACTCGAGTACTTTGGCCACCTCATGCAAAGAGTTGACTCATTGGAAAAGACTCTGATGCTGGGAGGGATTGGGGGTAGGAGGAGAAGGGGACGACAGAGGATGAGATGGCTGGATGGCATCATGGACTCGATGGACTGAGTTTGAGTGAACTCCGGGAGTTGGTGATGGACAGGGAGGCCTAGAGTGCTGCAATTCATGGGATTGCAGAGTCAGACACAACTGAGCAACTGAACTGATGCCAACAGCTAACTCATTGGAAAAGATCATGATGCTGGGAAAGACTGAGGACAAAAGGAGAAAGGGGCAGCAGAGGATGAGATGGTTGGATAGCATCACCAACTCAGTGGACATGAAACTGAGCAAACTCTGGGAGATAGTGAAAGAAAGGGAAACCTGGCATGCTGCAGCCCATGGGGTTTAAAGAGTCGGGCACGATTTAGCAACTGCAAAACAAGAAGACCTGGGCTTACCCACAGAGCAGGCTTGGCCCATTGTCAGAACAGGCTGGGCACTAACATCTCCTGGGGAAAGTGACAAGTAGAGTGACCCCAGATGGCGTGTCTCATATGTGAGAAGCCAGTTAGATTCTGGTGACTTGCCTTCTGGGGAAAATGAACCTGAGATGGAGACCTCAGATTTCATTAGTATTTTCCACTAAATGCACCACTTCCCACTAATATTTGGAGGGGAATTGCTTTCTAGAAGTGCAGCTCAGGGGAGGCAGCGACTTCATAAAACCTCCCACTGAGCTGTCACAAACGAAAACACCTTTGGCCACCTGGAGACCAGTCAGCAGATGAGACAGAGCTTAGGTGAGTGCTGTTTGACGAGTTGCACAGTCTTTAGAGGAAAAGCCATGTTTGTATTAGCATCGGTTTGCCAAAGATGAAACAGAATTTAAAAACCCGATAATTCAAAGAGCTCCGAATCAAAGGTTGAGATGCTTTATAGACTTTGAACTATGCCAAAGGAAGTGCCAATAGTTTATTTCCTTTGGAGAAGAGTGCTTACAACTAGTGTAGAGGACTTCATAAATTTTCATATATATATATATTTTTTTTTACTGTCAATCCATTGATGTATTCCTTCCTTCATTTACTCATTCATTCAGTAATGACATTTTTCTGCATTTTCTCTGTGCCGGGCACTGCTCAAAAATTTGACAGCCTACTTTTTTGGAACACTATCTGTGTGCATTAGAAACTCCTCATCGAGTAGACTGTTCCGCAGAAGAGGTTAATTCCATTTTACAAAAGAGGAAACAACCTGTCAGAAAAACTTGGTGAATTTCTCTCTCAAATATACAATAAAGCCTTTAGAGGATTGGTGTGAGAGGCCTCTTCCCTTTCCTCAAACCTTGACAACAGTTCCCAAAGATCTGTAATTTATCATGTAAACAATAGTTTCTTGACACCTCTATTCTCTCTCCCTGGATCACAGATCTTGAAGCTGAGAAGAAATTGAGGGCTTGAATTCAGGTCTGCACATTTTCAGAGTTCAAGATCAGAGAGTCAAACTCGATTGCCTCACATAGTGCTGTGGAGGACAGAACTTTTAGCCTGGGAACTGGTGTATTCCAGATCCATGCGAATAAGTCACTTTCTATACAGAACAGGAACACTTTCTTGGCTCCGACAGGGCTTATCTTAAGGTCAGGAATCTTCCTAAAGAAACTGGCAGAGACATAACTCTGCAGCATTGGGTAGCCCATTTTAAAGCTGCATGAGATGAAATTTATTCCTCCCTCATGCTTAATTGGCAAACTCATTTTCCTCCCTCCAACTCCCTGATCTGAAAGAAACATCTATTACCGACATAGAGAAACAAAAAGATCTTTCTCCCAGTTTTATATTACGCTCTGTTCTGTGAATGACCACAGGAGAACTCACCCTTGAAAAGAGAAAGAGAAATCAGCCCTCATGCTCCCTAGCCATTTACAGGAAGAGACTGCTTTCTCTCTTTAGAAATTGACTATATTGATTGAGAAGTGGGCTTTTTCCATTTTGGTTCCTGCTCATTGACTGGATGGAGCCCATTTGTACTACAGTTTCCTTGATGTAGTTGATCGGTTCAGTTCAGTTGCTCAGTTGTGNTCCCTAGCCATTTACAGGAAGAGACTGCTTTCTCTCTTTAGAAATTGACTATATTGATTGAGAAGTGGGCTTTTTCCATTTTGGTTCCTGCTCATTGACTGGATGGAGCCCATTTGTACTACAGTTTCCTTGATGTAGTTGATCGGTTCAGTTCAGTTGCTCAGTTGTGTCCGACTCTTTGTGACCCCATGAACCTCAGCATGCCAGGCCTCCCTGTCCATCACCAACTCCCAGAGTCCACCCAAACCCATGTCCATTGAGTCGGTGATGCCATCCAACCATCTCATCCTTTGTCGTCCCCTTCTCCTCTTGTCCTCAATCTTTCCCAGCATCAGGGTCTTTTCAAATGAGTCCGTTCTTTGCATCAGGTGGCCAAAGTATTGGAGTTTCAGGTTCAACATCAGTCCTTCCAATGAACACCCAGGACTGATCTCCTTTAGGATGGACTGATCTCCTTGCAGACCAAGGGACTCTCAAGAGTCCTCTCCAACACCACAGTTCAAAAGCATCAATTCTCCAGTGCTCAGCTTTCTTTATAGTCCAACTCCCACATCCATACATGACCACTGGAAAAACCATAGCTTTGACCCAGGCTGTATTTTAATACTTGGAGGTGGAAGACGAGGAAGCCAGGTGCAGGGGAGACGAGTGACGCTGTATCCCCAGTCGATGGCTTACTACAGGACTGGTTAATGCAGTAGTTTCAAATGCTGGATGCCCATTTGATTTGTCCTCTTCTTGTCTTCTAGAATTCGTGTATAAATGTTTGGGAGGATTGCTAATGTCAAGCCGATGAGTCTTCAAATTCTCTTCTTTAGGGGAATAAATAACTATAGTTTTCTCTTGCCTTGATCTTGCTCATCTCTGTTGGCATTTTGTGGGATAAATGGGCAACGTTTCTCTTCCATTCCCCTGTTGCAGGCACAAACAGATTTTGGGTTAGATGATTTTTTTTTTTTTTTGCCCTCTAGCTTACTTTTAAAGGAGTCTCTTACTTAAGGATGGACGGACTTTTAATTTTTTACAACTTCCTCTGTCGATTAATTCTGCTTCAGTACATTTTCTTTAGAAAATAATTAGTCTGAAAGTTCAAAGGGTTTTTCAGCTTAGCACAATGCTGGGCATAAAACAGGCCAATTATTGGCTAACAGAAGTACCCGCTCTGGGAAAGAGGCTCCTGAAACCTCGTGCAATAAGATGCCTTATTCCTTAAGGAGAGGAGGCCCCACAGTAGTTTGGGGAAGACTGTCAAGGTGAGGGATCAGTCAACAGACAGACCTTAAGAAGTAACTGTTCGAATCACGCGCTTTGGAACTGAGTCAAAAGTGATTAAGATCCTATTTCTGATATTTACTAACAATGTAACCTTGAACAAGTTACCAAAATTTTCTAAGCTTCCATGTCTTCATCTGTAAACTGGGGACAATATTACTACTTACTTCATAGAGCTGTTGTGAGAATCAAATAATATCAGTGTGTGAAGTGCTTAGCATGGCACATGGCATTTAGAAAACACTCAATGACTGGATTCTTGTTCTTATTTCTATAACTCTCCCAGTCACCAGAGACCTTCAGGATCTCCCTTGTGATTTCTCATGCTCCAAAGCGATTTAACTTCTCCTCCCACTAAAGCTCAAGAAGTGAAAAGTCCAAGTTTGATAAAGATTGTGTCTGTGTTGTTTATGGATTAGACTATCTTTGAAGGCTTTTCCTAAAATGCTGGAGGCTGAGTTAGAGAAAAGCTAATAGGAACATTTTTGAGAAGAGATGTTCAGCCAGCTTCACCAGGAGAGATTGGACTATCTTTCTATTTTGATAAAGCTTTTTGTATGAAGCTACAGATGAGCCACGAAATGACTAGATCCATCACCTTGGCAGGACAGTTATCCAAGGGCCCTGGAGCACTGACTGTAACCCTAAATGGTCATCTCTACGTATCCAGGACAATTTCATAGAAAAAGAAGAGACGCAGAACCACCTTTCATGGAGTTTCAGTTTCTTACTAACTCTGTACTGCACTCTCAAACAATTTTAGAGAAAAGGATAAGATGACATTTCAACTATTTCAATGATGATGTCCTCCCATTACTTGTCAGTATTTACTTCCTTTTTTTTCCCCCAGCAAATTTACACTGAGGACAACTATTCCCAACTTCTTTCTTCTACTTTAGATGATGGTTTAGTATGTTTTCATGAATCAGTGGAGCTTACAGACTCATCATTTGTAATACTGTTCAACTATGGGTTTTCTCTTTATGCTATAAAACTACAATTACAGAACAATATAGCTGGAGAGATTTTAGAGCTATGTTGTGTGTAGTAAGAACCAAGACCCTGGTAGCGTAGTGGTTAAAAGTCCTCCTGCCAATGCAGGGGACACGGGTTCAATGCCTGGTCCAGGAACTAAGATCCCACATGCTGTAGAGCAGCTAAGGCCAGACGCCACAGCTACGGAGCCCGGGAGCCGCAGCTGCTAAAGCTTGTGCTCCACAACGGGGGAAGCCACTGCAATGAGAGGCCTGAGCCCCACAGCGAAAGCCCAGCGCAACCATAAATGAATGAACAGAAAAATGTTTTTCTGAGAAGTAAGAAGCAATTTTTATCGAACCCTTACTGTGTGGCAGGCTCTGTGTGCTAAATGCTTCATACATTTATTTAGTCATCGCGATCCTGTGAGGTAGGTTCTACTAATCTCTCCATTTTACAGATAAGAAGACTGAGGCTGAAAATTTAAATGTCCTGTTCAGAGTCATGCAGGCCATAGGTCTTAAACTCAAAACACAGGCTGGACTAAGTCTATACCTATGCTTAACTAGTATGCGATATGGTTCTTTTATTTCAGATGAGGCTCCTGGACCCCGGAGGAGTAGTGTGAGTTTTTTGCTTGGAACCCTCTAGTTAGGAACGGGCAGGGCTGGGACCTGGTTCTTTGCACTCCCAGGCCCCTGCGTCCTCTACCATACACTTGATTCTACCTCTCTTTGTTATATTCTAACTCTTTTTGTTATATTCACTAGTTTGTTGTATTTTTTTTTTTTTTAAGATTTCACATATGAAGGATATCATATAGTATTTGTCTTTCTCTGTAGGAGATTTGCTTTGAATAAAGCATCTCTCCGTAAACACTCTCGCCAAGAACTCTCTGGATTCCTCAAAGATGGCTCTGAGGCACTAGGTGTCTTAGCAACAGAGGACAGACCATCCCAGCTGCTTAGTTCTTAGGCCTTTGTTTCTTCACTGTTCATTATTATTATTGGCTGCACCATGGAGTGTGTGGGATCTTAGTCGCCCAATCAGGGATCACACCAAGCCCTCTGCACTGGAGGCACAGTGTCTTAGCCTCTGGACGGCCACAGAAGTCTCATGGCCATTGTTTCTTCAGAAAGCAGGATAAAACGCATGTGAGCTTGCCCAGAATGGAACTTAAATGAAGAAAATGATGAGATAAGCAAAGTAGCCAGATGCAAATTAAATCTTATTTGCTTCCTTTCAGCCTGCTCCTTCTGTTCTAGAGATCCACCACCCCCAGATCCTAAACAAACGGTGTCACTATTTATTGCACACACCTGTCAAATATCTCCTAAGGTCCTATCAGATGGGACCCTTTCTGTTTGGATCCAAGAGGAAAGTGATGAATAAAATCTGCTCTTTTTGTGCGTCACTGTTTATTTACTTTCTGGATGAATTCATATTACAAGAAGATTCTGGAAGGGTTGTTAATTATCCCTGTAATCTAATTTATTGCTCTGGGCACCTGATATGTTCTATACCTTTGATAATGTTAATTTTATTCTTTTGTGAGCAGAGCCTAGTATTCGCAAAAAGCCGTAAGATGTAATTTACTTCTCCCCACTTGCATTCTAAATATTAACTCTATTGAAAATGATTAAATAGATTATGCAAATCATGGTCGTTGCATCCACTTTAAAGGTTAATCCTGCCATCGTGTAGCCAGATAATTAATTTGAGTTGGTTCCTGAGCATTAATTCTCAGGGAAGCCCAGGTATAATGGTTGCAGTATCCTATTATGGATGTCACTGCATGCCTGCCTGGCATAAAATTTGGAAGAAACAATTCTCAGAGCTTTGAGAACAAAAGTTCCTTAGGGCCACTGAGAGACTCAGTACATCATGGGATTAGAGTTACACTTTCTCTAGAATTTTAGAAGATAGACTTGACCAAGCTTGAGTTTTCTGAGATGTCACATCCCTTGTTGGGAAGCCAGACCCAGTTTTTCCAGTTGATTCTTTCTCTTCTCTGCCCTGGGACAGTGACCCCCTAAGGACTCAATCCCTGGGGCCCTTTGCTGATTGGCTGCAGGTGGATTTGGTCCAAGGGGGCAGTACTAGGGTATCAGAGAGGCAGCAAATTGTTCACCCCTTCCATGACTCCCACCAGGTGGCCCCTTCTCTGTCTTCAGCTC
The DNA here is from genome assembly GCA_006410615.1 of Neotragus moschatus. NCBI lineage: Eukaryota > Metazoa > Chordata > Mammalia > Artiodactyla > Bovidae > Neotragus > Neotragus moschatus. The sequence continues at coordinate 3,157,741 of SJYA01003206.1, forward strand.
TCATTGGCCCTGGTACCTCCATTTCCTCCTTGTCTGCCTTAGGGATGATAACAGCTTTCAACATTGCCAGTCTCTGGATATCTTTGGTCTCTGGTTTGTTTCCTTAATCCTGCTCATCTATCTGTAGATAGCTCTTCATAAAATCTCTTCATTCAAACCATCTGTGATGAATTCTGTTTCCTCCCAGGACCCTGAGTAATGCACAGGGTTTAAATAAAGACCAAACAACCCAAACTTTGGCAAATGTACTGTCAGCAATTGTGATTGTCTTCTCTGGGCCCTGGGAACAAGGTCACAATCAATTTCCTTAGAGCTTCGGAAGTGGGAAGCCTTGGACTCCCTGCGCTCTGGAGCCAGGGGAACTTTGCAGTCTAGACCCATTGGTGGGCATTTATCTGGCCCCTGTGACACGGTGACAGTGGAAGGTCATGGCCCATGAACTCAAACCAGATCAAGTTCTGATTGGTTAGTAGTGATCCAAGGATTAAGGACAGTTACATGGCTTCCTCTTCTAACTTGTTTATCAGGAACTTATTATCTTGCCTCTAGCCGACCCCTCCCACTTAAAAAATCCAAAAGTAGAACACAAAAATAGTGAAAGATACCACAAGCTTAAATTTTAGGCCCCCGCAAAAAAAAATAAATAAATAAAAAATAGCTTTGGGTTTGGGCATCAGGATAGTTTGTTAAAACCTTGGTTCATAGTTGTCCTCCGGTGACTGCAGGAGACAAGAATGTTTCCCCGATGACCTCTGCAGTAGCTGTGTTATCTCTCCATCTGTCCTGCCTCTTTGCTTTTGGAGCTCTCTTTCCTGCACTCCATATGACCTGTGGGTTCTGCCAATTGAGGGGTCTCACTGCCTCTGCTCTGAAGACAGGCATGTAACCCAGCCTGACAGACTCAATTATTCTGGAACCAGTGAGCGGTCCAGGGGCAGAATCAAGGCTAATCAGAATCCTTTTCTGAAGCAGATACTGGAAAAGGAGCTTTAAGGGCAGGAATAAGCTCAAAGTTGCCTGCAGCCATCTTGCTGTCACAAGAAGGAAATCTTTCAGGGCATAAAGCCAAGCAGAGTGGGGGATGAAAAGAGAGTGCCCATCTTACCGTTCAAACCCCTAAATCCAGCAAGGGCTGTAGTCCAGCCCTTGGACTTCTATTTACATGAACCAATGATTTCGTCTTTTAAAAAAGGAGTGAGTTGTTGGATTTCTGTCACTGTTTTGTGGAAAGGTCTCAATGAATTCTCCTCCCTTCAAGAATAACTAACACCACTCAGTGCAAGGGAATATGTTGCTTTTTCTTTAAGGCTTAAAAAAAAAAAAAAAGAAAGAAAAAAGAAAGAGCTCTTGCTCTTTCATCTGTTTCTGAAGCGAAGGCCCTCCTTATCGATCCCTCTAAATCCCTCCTCTGGCAACTTAACTAGGCTTCTTTTGTTCTTTTCTCAGTGAATGTGTGAAATAGCTGGTTACCCCCTTCCATAGAGTCATCTTTGTATACATTTAGACTCTAATGAGTTACTCTGAAGCCAGTTTCCTCCAGGCTAAGAAATCCAAGTCTATCGCAAATATTTCTTTTCCAGCGGCCTTCTCTCTAAATTGCAGAATTTTGAACGTTTTCCTCTGACCTGGAGAGGTGGAAGAATGTTTCAGACACTTGTAGAGAAGGTCTTTATAGAAAAAAAAAAAATTTACTCCAGTCATAAGAAACTCTAATACTGAAGTGTCAAGATCAAATAAATGTGTAAGTAAATAGGNATGGTCGTTGCATCCACTTTAAAGGTTAATCCTGCCATCGTGTAGCCAGATAATTAATTTGAGTTGGTTCCTGAGCATTAATTCTCAGGGAAGCCCAGGTATAATGGTTGCAGTATCCTATTATGGATGTCACTGCATGCCTGCCTGGCATAAAATTTGGAAGAAACAATTCTCAGAGCTTTGAGAACAAAAGTTCCTTAGGGCCACTGAGAGACTCAGTACATCATGGGATTAGAGTTACACTTTCTCTAGAATTTTAGAAGATAGACTTGACCAAGCTTGAGTTTTCTGAGATGTCACATCCCTTGTTGGGAAGCCAGACCCAGTTTTTCCAGTTGATTCTTTCTCTTCTCTGCCCTGGGACAGTGACCCCCTAAGGACTCAATCCCTGGGGCCCTTTGCTGATTGGCTGCAGGTGGATTTGGTCCAAGGGGGCAGTACTAGGGTATCAGAGAGGCAGCAAATTGTTCACCCCTTCCATGACTCCCACCAGGTGGCCCCTTCTCTGTCTTCAGCTCTCATTGGCCCTGGTACCTCCATTTCCTCCTTGTCTGCCTTAGGGATGATAACAGCTTTCAACATTGCCAGTCTCTGGATATCTTTGGTCTCTGGTTTGTTTCCTTAATCCTGCTCATCTATCTGTAGATAGCTCTTCATAAAATCTCTTCATTCAAACCATCTGTGATGAATTCTGTTTCCTCCCAGGACCCTGAGTAATGCACAGGGTTTAAATAAAGACCAAACAACCCAAACTTTGGCAAATGTACTGTCAGCAATTGTGATTGTCTTCTCTGGGCCCTGGGAACAAGGTCACAATCAATTTCCTTAGAGCTTCGGAAGTGGGAAGCCTTGGACTCCCTGCGCTCTGGAGCCAGGGGAACTTTGCAGTCTAGACCCATTGGTGGGCATTTATCTGGCCCCTGTGACACGGTGACAGTGGAAGGTCATGGCCCATGAACTCAAACCAGATCAAGTTCTGATTGGTTAGTAGTGATCCAAGGATTAAGGACAGTTACATGGCTTCCTCTTCTAACTTGTTTATCAGGAACTTATTATCTTGCCTCTAGCCGACCCCTCCCACTTAAAAAATCCAAAAGTAGAACACAAAAATAGTGAAAGATACCACAAGCTTAAATTTTAGGCCCCCGCAAAAAAAAATAAATAAATAAAAAATAGCTTTGGGTTTGGGCATCAGGATAGTTTGTTAAAACCTTGGTTCATAGTTGTCCTCCGGTGACTGCAGGAGACAAGAATGTTTCCCCGATGACCTCTGCAGTAGCTGTGTTATCTCTCCATCTGTCCTGCCTCTTTGCTTTTGGAGCTCTCTTTCCTGCACTCCATATGACCTGTGGGTTCTGCCAATTGAGGGGTCTCACTGCCTCTGCTCTGAAGACAGGCATGTAACCCAGCCTGACAGACTCAATTATTCTGGAACCAGTGAGCGGTCCAGGGGCAGAATCAAGGCTAATCAGAATCCTTTTCTGAAGCAGATACTGGAAAAGGAGCTTTAAGGGCAGGAATAAGCTCAAAGTTGCCTGCAGCCATCTTGCTGTCACAAGAAGGAAATCTTTCAGGGCATAAAGCCAAGCAGAGTGGGGGATGAAAAGAGAGTGCCCATCTTACCGTTCAAACCCCTAAATCCAGCAAGGGCTGTAGTCCAGCCCTTGGACTTCTATTTACATGAACCAATGATTTCGTCTTTTAAAAAAGGAGTGAGTTGTTGGATTTCTGTCACTGTTTTGTGGAAAGGTCTCAATGAATTCTCCTCCCTTCAAGAATAACTAACACCACTCAGTGCAAGGGAATATGTTGCTTTTTCTTTAAGGCTTAAAAAAAAAAAAAAAGAAAGAAAAAAGAAAGAGCTCTTGCTCTTTCATCTGTTTCTGAAGCGAAGGCCCTCCTTATCGATCCCTCTAAATCCCTCCTCTGGCAACTTAACTAGGCTTCTTTTGTTCTTTTCTCAGTGAATGTGTGAAATAGCTGGTTACCCCCTTCCATAGAGTCATCTTTGTATACATTTAGACTCTAATGAGTTACTCTGAAGCCAGTTTCCTCCAGGCTAAGAAATCCAAGTCTATCGCAAATATTTCTTTTCCAGCGGCCTTCTCTCTAAATTGCAGAATTTTGAACGTTTTCCTCTGACCTGGAGAGGTGGAAGAATGTTTCAGACACTTGTAGAGAAGGTCTTTATAGAAAAAAAAAAAATTTACTCCAGTCATAAGAAACTCTAATACTGAAGTGTCAAGATCAAATAAATGTGTAAGTAAATAGGTATGAAAAATTTCAGGCAGAAAAAAATGTAAATATGTACTCTCTAAGGGGCTTCTCAGGTGGCGCTAGTGGTAAAGAACAAGCCTGCCAATGAAGGAGACATAAGAGATGTGGGTTCGATCCCTGGGTCAGGAAAATCCCATAGAGGAGGGCATGACAGCCTACTCTAGAATTCTTGCCTAGAGAGCTCCATGGATGGAGGAGCCTGATGGGCTATGGTCCATAGGGTTGCAAAGAGTTAGACACAACTGAAGTGACTTAGCACATGCATGTAGTCTATAAACCAGTTTTGGGTTCAGCTTTAAAAGAGTTTAAAGGCAGATAGATGGCAGTTTTCTTTAGTGGTTGGGTTTTTCCATCAGGTTCAATGTGTTGTCCATGTGAAGCAGGAGGTGAGGGGTGGCTGCAGGTGGAGGCTCTCTGGGGTTAGTCACTGCCTGAGTATTCACATACTTAAAAAAAGAAGGTTGATTACTCCCAGTCTCATTGGATATAAACTTTTAAAAAATCAAAAGGATTAGAGTTTCTAGGGGCATGGATCCTACAGGAAGCCTTAATCAAAGAGTGGGAGGTATAGATTGCCTTAAAGAAAAACTTTTGTTCAAGATTTATTTTTAACCGTGATGAATGTGCTCTTAATTAAGACTTCTTTTGGATATGACTCAAGGAGTTACCATGAGATTACTGTCTTCTACATTTAACCTAGGAACATGACCCAAAATGGTTTAAATAAAAGACTTGTTAAATTTAAAGAGAACTTTCTCTCCGGTAAAATAATGTTGAGAATAATTAACTTCCAATTTGCTTTAATTACTTTTAAACATGTTTACATTTTCAAACACTAGGATAACACTGTGTTCCAGGGAATCTTGGGGTGTGGGGTTACTGGTAGGGGTCCCGAGATGAGCAACAGTTTGCATGCCTGCACACAAATAAACTATTTCAGAACACAGCTCTCCTCCTTTCCCCCATTTCCTTTCTTTATCTAACTTCTAAGTGTAATTCAATCATAGGTTTGAGTAATTTAATTAAATTTCTACCACTTGTTTTAAGAACCGTGTCTATTCCTGGTAATCTAAATTATTTTGAAGCAAATGAAACATTTAGAGATGTGGTTTGCAGCCCATCAGCAATTATCATTATCTGGGGGAGCTTTGAAAATAAAAACACCAATAATTCTGGTTCCACTTCCAGAGGTTCTGATTTAATGGAAGTGGGCGGAGGGCAGCAGCTATTAGTACTTTTTAAAGATTCCCACGATTTTAACCTGCCGTGAGGGTTAGGAGTCACTGATTCAGAGACTGAAAGAAATCACACTGCTAGTTCAAAAGCAATTCACCAGGAAGCAGTAGGGCTTTTTGGGAAGAGCGCGGGATTCGGAGTTGAAGGTTTTAATCCTGCCTCTGCTCATTGTCCACTATTTGGACTTGCTCATGTACTTGGCCTCTCTGTATATCATTTCCTCGAGGGTAAAACTGGGATAATTGTATCCCCTTTATGGAATTGTTTTGAGGACAAGATCTACCTGGTACATGGGGGAACCTCTGTAGCAAGAACTATTATCAATGTAGCCTGTAACTGTCTAGAAACACGTCTCCATGTTCCCCTTACTTGCCTTCTCTGTGCCAACAGGAATCCAAGTCCGTACTATTCCTGGAGACCCTGAATTCCCTGAAAGGGTATGGATGACCCTGGCAGCTACACTAGGCTTGCAGAGAGACGGGGTTCCCCAGCCTCCGTGATCTAATGCCTGATGATCAGATCTTTATTTATAATAATAGAAAAAAAGTGAACAATAATTGTAATGTGTTTGAATCATCCCCAAACCATTCCTCCACTACCCCCAGCCTGTGGAAAAGTTGTCTTCCATGAAACTGGTCCCTGGTGCCAAAAAGTTTGGAGACTACTGGAGAAGACCAAGCACTTGTTCCTTCCAAGCCTAACCAATGCCGGTCAGTGAAACAAGTCTGAAGGTCTGAGTCCAGCTTTTTTATAAACTGTGTTACCATTTCTGTTACAAGTTATGAACTAGCTCTGCCCCCCCCCCATTTTTCATAACTGATAACATGGGATTAGACTAGAAACTAGAACTCTGTTCCATGTTCTTCCAATAACATGAACCAATGATCTTTAAAGAGTCTGTCAGTTTCAGATCAGATAAGTCTGAAAATATTTTTACCTGTCAAGGGGATAATATAGTGCCCAAGCAGCTTCTACAATGAGGCAGTCCCATGAAGAGAGTGGATTTTTTTTTTTTTTTTTTTTTTTTTCTGGAAAGCTGATTCTTTTGCAATTAATAGTAGAAAGGGTTCCATCCTGACTTTTAGCTTGAGGACAGTGATTCAAGTTACCCAGTCAGTCTCAGTGGAGAGTAAGGTCTCAGAATTGACCATAGGGGTTTATTTTTTATTGGGTCCACAGCAGAGATGGACTAAAATTGCCCATGCAAAATTTAGACTGAAATTATCAGTGTTGTCTGGACCCTCAAGACCCTGATGCTGGGAAAGATTGAGGGCAGGAGGAGAAGGGGGTGACAGAGGATTAGATGGTTGTATGGCATCATGAATTCAATGGAAATGAGTTTGCGCAAACTCCAGGAGACAGTGTAGGACAGGGAAGCCTGTCATGCTGCAGTCCATGGGGTCGCAGAGCTGGACATGACTGAGTGGCTGAATGACAACTGAACCCTTAGCAGCTCTCTAGGTCAGTGGTTTTCTTTCCAACTGGGCATGTGTTGGAAGCCTCTCAGATCCCTGACTCCACCCCTGGAGTTTCTGATGCAGAAGGTCTGGGAGGAAGTCTGACATTTTGCATTTCTAACGAATTCCGGGATGATGTAAGTGTTGCTGGTCCCAGGGTCACACTTTTAGAGCAACTTCTCTAGGTCTTACTTCACAAACTCCTGTGATGCTACAGTCCATGTAGAACACTCTTTAATTGTCAGATCCCACCAGTAAAAAGTCTGATTTTGTGGATTTACAGTGAGGCCCAGGCTGTACTCATCATCAGGGAACTTGGGAAACCCTGACTAGGTCAACTACCCATTCATTGCAACAGAATCACCTGGGTAGGGGGTGGGGGGAGCTTTGAACAAACTCTGAACCCTGGGCTTACTCCCACTTCTCAGATGCTAATTCTGAAGGGCAGGGCTGGGAGAGTGTGCCTTTTTCAAGTGTCTCAGTTGATTGTGATGTGGATCTAAGTTACCTCACTTTGTAGGTGAGGACCCTAGAAAGACTGAGGTATTCATCTTCAGCAGTAGCAGAAACGGTACTAGAAACCACATGGCCAGATCCTCTGGGCTTGGTCCACACTTCCACGTTCCTTCTTGTCTGATCCATCAGAGGCTATTTCCTCTGCCATTGATTTTCAAATGGAGCACCCCAAGAGCTGGATACAGCACTGAGTTCCAACATTGATTCTTCAACATCGTGTCCTCCAATTCAACTCAGTTTTGACACTAACTGCCTGGAATGAGCATCAGATCTCACAAGTTGAAAGGTGAGGTTCCCCAAAAGACTGCTCTTGCTTTAGCTGCCAGTCACAGCTGGGGTCCTCAGGCTACCCTCTCTTGCCTGTGACTTGCCTGCAAATTCAGAGCTTCCCATACCACTTTAGCTTTGTTCATTTGCTGGAGCAACTCACAAAATCCAGGGAAGCGCTGTCCTGCCAATTACCATTTTCTTATAAAGGACATGAATGAACAACAAGAGGAAGAGACACAGAGGGGAAGGTCTGAAGGGGGGCCCAGCACAGTTGCTTCTGTCCCTGTGCACACCTCCCAGCACATCCATAAGTTCACTGCCGCCGCTGCTGCTAAGTCGCTTCAGTCGTGTCTGACTCTGTGCGACCCCATGGGCTGCAACCTACCAGGCTCCTCCGTCCATGGGATTTTCCAGGCAAGAGTACTGGAGTGGGGTGCCATTGCCTTTTCCGATAGGCTCACTAACCAGGAAGATCTCTCACTTTCTCAACCACTGTTTTTGCAAGAGGGGTCTTCAGAGGTGAGCAGAGATTCCAGTCCAGTCTGGGGGCTGGAAAGGGACAGTGGAAGCTCTTCCTCTGCAGAGAAGAAGATCTTTGGTCCCATCCCAGTGAGGCCACTGCCCACCAAGCTTTCCTTCCCCACTTCGCCTCCCAACAGAACCCAGCAGAACTTCCCAGGGGATCTCAGTGCTGCCAGGCCCGATGAGCAGGCAGAACAAATGCGTTGCCTCATTTCATTAGAGCCAGTTTTCAAGGTAAGGGCTCAAAGATCAGGAGCCTTTGAAGTGGAAGAGCAGAACTGCTGAAGGGTCTTGATTCTTTAAAAGAAGTTTTCCTTCCTCTTACTGATCGATTCGATGGAAATTCTGGAAGTTTCATGTCACACAGCAGAAAGGCCAATACTAGTGGGCTCGCCTGAAAGGACAAACACATCTGAAAGATGCCTCCTCCTCTCCAGATTCCTCCCACACAGATGTCTGCAGGCAGCCCAGGCTTTCTGTCCCCTAGGCTTGCTGCCAGGGAGCGGTTTTTCCTCCGGTGTTTCTGAGATCTGATGGGTTAACCAGTCTTAGAGACCTCATCTCTGTGATTCATCTCATATCACGCCCTCCCTATTCATCTTCACTGCATTATTTCTGGCCTGCATTAACTTCTCCCATCTTTATTTTAATTACAAAAATGGCACATGCTTGTTTCAGAAGAAGCCAGAAGCCAAGAAACACAAGGAATGCAGCTCTAGAAGCTGGAATAGACAAGCGAACAAATTCTCCTGTAGAGCCACCTTGATCTGGGCTCAGAGAAACAGATTTTGGACATCTACCCTCTAGAACTCCAAGAGAATACATGCCATTTGTGGTAATTTATTGGAGCAACCTTAGGAAACTAGTACAGGTTGATTTCAATTTTTTGGACTTGTAAATATTTTAGTACCTCCTATCTCTTGATTATTCCCTGGAGTAGGAAATGGCACCCCTCTACAGTATTCTTACCTAGAGAATTCCATGGATAGAAGACCCTGACGGGCTACTATCCATGGGGTCGCAGAGTCAGACATGACTGAGCACATGTCTCTTGATAGAAACCCTTGACTGAAATCTCCCTTGGCTTCAGTCTGCACCCCCCTATGGCCACTCCTTGACTCCCCACTTCTGGAAAATGTTATCCAAATTCTTTAGTCCAAAGGACCCCCATGCACTAACCTAACCCACGTTTTTTAGCCTTAAAATGGACTATTCTATGACCACTCACACCCTCAACACACGTTTGCCACATTCACTACTTGACAACCTTTTCTATGCCTGCTCTGCCTTCCTTCACCCATCTATATAGTATTTTAAGCTCCAGTTCAAATGGGACCTCTCCCCCAAATGACCCTTCTGTGTCCTTGGCCCATCTTCAACAAGATGTGATCTTCACCTTCTTTGAACCTGCTTAACATTTTGCGTATCTCTTGTGGCAAATATCAACTCCACCTTGTATGGAATTGGCCAAAAGTTTCGTTCAGGTTTTTCCGTAAGATCTGATGGGAAAAATCCAAATGAACTTTTTGGCCAACCAAATATTTGAGTTATAGATTTTATATATGAAGAGCCTAGTACTTTAATCATTTGTTGAATTATCTGACAATTAAATATCTATTGAATTGAAATGTGAACCACAATAGAACGGGTTTTCTTGCTGTTTGTGTTGTAATTTGATACCCATGATGTGATAGGCTTCCCTGGTGGCTCAGACAGTCAAGAATCTGTATGCGATACAGGAGATCTGGGTTAGATCCCTGGCATGGGAAGATCCCCTGGAGGAGGGCATGGCAACTCACTCCAGTATTCTCGCTTGGAGAATCCCATGGACAGAGAAGCCTGGCGGGCTACAGTCCATGGGGTTGCAGAGAGTCAAACACGACTGAGCAACTTAGCACATGTGATGAGATGGAAACCATGGACTTTAACAATGAAAGATGGACATAGGAAAGGAAATTAATTTGGCTTGAATTATGCTTCCAGTTTTTCAAATCTCTTCCCTGCCTTCTGCCTTTCCAGATTCAAGAATAAACATGATGGTGATGATTCAGGAGCAAAGAGAATATTCGCTGACTCCAAGCTCAGTAATGATTCTCCACTGTGATTCAATGCCATCTCGGGCTGTGTTTACAGGAGTGCAAGTCCAGAACAAAGAGGAGATTGTCTCATGGCTTTTTCAGATGCACCTTCCGCAGGAAGCGTGATGAATGCTACCACTGTTTCCTAGAACAGATACAACATCAGAATAACCTGGGATGCTGTGAAAAAAATACAGATTTCTAGATACCACCTCCAAGAAGTTTCTGAATGAACATGTTAGGAAAGGGCCTAGGGATCTATATTTTAACCAGCATGAATTGTTGGAGGCTTACAAGTCTGAAAAAAAAAAACAAAAAAAACCCTTAGAGTTGTTTCCACTTTTGAAATTCTATTACTTAGAGTATTGTGTCCAGTTTCTGGTTCCATAGTCTCAAGCTCCCAGCTTACTGACTCTGCTGGTTCTTACTATTGGCAGCCCCAAGTTTTTGTCTTCCGAAACTGTTTCTTTGGGAAAGAGAGCACTTAGAAATTGGCCAATAGGCAAGTTTGGGGGGTTTAGCTCACTGTTTCTTTTAGAATTTCACCATTAGTAGTGAGGGCTGTAACTCACAAGCTCCAGCCACTGTTTATCTCCTAGAATTGAAAGAAACAGGTTATTATCACAGCTGAGAAGCCACCCAAGACAAAACATGCAAGTGAAGTCAGGCAGCCATGAGTACCTGGAGGGGAAATGATCCGAGAAGGCAGAGGCACAGATAGAACTGGTGTCTCGTTAGAACTGACCCTGTGTTCCAGAAGGAGACCTGAATGAGTCTTAAAAGCCCTGTGGCCTGTGACCTTTCCTCACCCCAGGGGCAGAAGTGGTGTTAGCCGTTCCCAGCGATGGGGGTGGGACAGCTCAAGTGCTAAAGAGAAGCAAGAACTGTTGCAGGAAGGAGGACCTTCCCGGGCCTGAAACTGAACTCTTGTCTGACACTTGGAAATGAACTGTCCGAGGAGACACATGTGCTGACAAAGCAAGAGATTTTATTGGGAAAGTGCGCCCGGGTGGAGAGCAGGAGGGTCAGGGAACCCAGGAGAACAGCTCTGCCACGTGGCTCGCAGTCTTGGGTTTTATGGTGATGGGGTTAATTTCCAGGTTGCCTTCAGCCAGTCATTCTGACTCAGAGTCCTTCCTGGTGGTGCAAGCCTTGTTCAGCCAATATGTATGGCAGAGAGGATTCTGGGAGGTGGATGGACGTGTGATGTCTCCTTTTGACCTTTCCTGAACTCTTCCGGTTGGTGGAGGCTTATTAGTTCCGTGTTCCTTACCAGGACCTCCTGTCCTAAAACAACTCATGCAGATGGTTACTATGGTGCCTGGCTAGGGTGGGCGGATTCAGTCAGCATGCTTCCCCTAACAGAACCAGGGAGCTCCATGCCCTGGCCCTCTTGCTCTGGTCATTCCATTCCAGAGATTTATTGCTGCCTCCTAAATAAACAAAGCTATTGGAGCTTCAGGAGCCCAGTCTGACAGATGACCAAGAGTCATTTTTCAGTCTTAACACTATTTGTTTACCGTGTGTCCACTGTCATTAACCCATAAGAGCGAAAGCAGACCAGTCCATTTCATTTTCTGATTATCGAGTTTATGACATCGTTAAAATTAATTGAGCACTTATCTCAGCACATAACGAGTGAGCCATGTGGAGCGGGCAGAGTTCCTGGAAAAACACTCACGGAGGGTGTGAGTGTGTTCTCGCCATCAGCGTGGTGCAGCCGGGTCCCTGGTCCCATGCAGGTCATGGAATCTTACAGGGGACAGTCTTGCAGTTCTGGTGGTCAGCAGCCTGTACTCAGCACTGCTATTTCTCCATAGGAGGACTGCAGTAGGGCTTGGAGTCAGAGAGGAAAGACAAGACAGTCTGCACACTTACTTCTTTTGCATTAAAGAGGAAGTGGAGAGTTTCTAGTTGGGATGATGACAGTTTCGGAAATGCGGGATCGTAATGGGTTGCACAGTATTGTTGAATGTAGTCAATGCCACTGAATTATACAGTTAAAATAGTTAAAATCTTACTGGCCAATTTGTGGTATGTATATTTTACCACAATTTTTTGAAGAAAATGGACTGGCTTATCCATAGACTAGTCCAATCACTGTTCTCTGTGCTCAGCTGTGTCTGATTCTTTGTGACCCCATTGACTGTAGCCCACTAGGCTCCTCTGTTGTGGGATTTTCTGGGCAAGAATACTAGAGTGGTTTGCCATGCCCTCCTCCAGGGAATCTTCCCCACACAGAGATCGAACCCTTATTCTCCTGCTCCTCCATTGCAGGTAGACTCTTTACCACTGAGCCATGGGGAAAGCCAAGTCCACTGGTGTGGTGGTGATTAACAGTTGCCATCTTGTTCCCTCTTTTCATTTCGAATGCCTCAGTGATCTTCTGTTCCTTCNCCATGCAGGTCATGGAATCTTACAGGGGACAGTCTTGCAGTTCTGGTGGTCAGCAGCCTGTACTCAGCACTGCTATTTCTCCATAGGAGGACTGCAGTAGGGCTTGGAGTCAGAGAGGAAAGACAAGACAGTCTGCACACTTACTTCTTTTGCATTAAAGAGGAAGTGGAGAGTTTCTAGTTGGGATGATGACAGTTTCGGAAATGCGGGATCGTAATGGGTTGCACAGTATTGTTGAATGTAGTCAATGCCACTGAATTATACAGTTAAAATAGTTAAAATCTTACTGGCCAATTTGTGGTATGTATATTTTACCACAATTTTTTGAAGAAAATGGACTGGCTTATCCATAGACTAGTCCAATCACTGTTCTCTGTGCTCAGCTGTGTCTGATTCTTTGTGACCCCATTGACTGTAGCCCACTAGGCTCCTCTGTTGTGGGATTTTCTGGGCAAGAATACTAGAGTGGTTTGCCATGCCCTCCTCCAGGGAATCTTCCCCACACAGAGATCGAACCCTTATTCTCCTGCTCCTCCATTGCAGGTAGACTCTTTACCACTGAGCCATGGGGAAAGCCAAGTCCACTGGTGTGGTGGTGATTAACAGTTGCCATCTTGTTCCCTCTTTTCATTTCGAATGCCTCAGTGATCTTCTGTTCCTTCTGTTCAGTTCAGTTCAGTCGCTCAGTCATGTCCGACTCTTTGCGACCCCATGAATTGCAGCACGCCAGGCCTCCCTGTCCATCACCAACTCCCAGAGTTCACTCAGACTCACATCCATCGAGTCAATGATGCCATCCAGCCATCTCATCCTCTGTCGTCCCCTTCTTCTCCTGCCCCCAATCCCTCCCAGCATCAGAGTCTTTTCCAATGAGTCAACTCTTCGCATGAGGTGGCCAAAGTACTGGAGTTTCAGCTTTAGCATCATTCCTTCCAAAGAAATTCCAGGGCTGATTTCCTTCAGAATGGACTGGTTGGATCTCCTTGCAGTCCAAGGGACTCTCAAGAGTCTTCTCCAACACCACAGTTCAAATGCATCAATACTTTGGTGCTCAGCCTTCTTCACAGTCCAACTCTCACATCCATACATGACCACAGGAAAAACCATAGCCTTGACTAGACGGACCTTAGTCGGCAAAGTAATGTCTCTGCTTTTGAATATTCTATCTAGGTTGTTAGGTTTGGCTTATCCTGGGAGCAGAGACCAAAGTTGTTTTTGTTGTAGGAACCAGGCAGATATTTTTGCTCAGTCTAATTCTGGGGCATTTGAGAGCAAATGAAACTTCATTAACTCCTAAGACTTAAATGCTTAAGTATTGGAATGGCTTGAATCCCTTTTATCCACCGCAAGATGGGCCTAAGAGTTTGCCTCTGGGGTAGACTGTCCTACTTTTCTTATGGAAATGATAACTAATTATCATTGAGTGTGGGTACTCAGTGCATTTTTTTTTTTTTTGAATGTCAACTCTCTCTTTTCCTCCCCATTTCCAGAATTGAGTACTTCACTACAGAGCTGGAATAAATAAAGGCTTTTGGATTTATGGCCCAAACTCACTTCGCTTTGCCTATGAATGTTTTCACCACCCAGAGTTCAGAGACTAATAGAACCACAAGGTTGAAAGAGTCTGGAAAGATCCTACGTTCATTACCCGTGGGATGCCTGTCAAATGGTCACACAAAGGCGTGGCTTCTATTTTAGAGAAAGGTCACACCCTGTAGCCATTACTCATCCTGTCTCCTCAAAGAGCCCCTCAAAATTGCAGACATAAACACATTTTTAAAGTACATTCCACCAATCCAGGGGCTTCCCTAGTGGCTCAGTGAAATCCACCTGCAGTGCCAGAGAGTCGGGTTTGATCCCTGGGTCAGGAAGATCCCCTGGAGAAGGAAATGGCAACCCGCTCCAGCATTCCTGCCTGGAGAATCCCACGGACAGAGGAGCCTGGTGCCTCTCTGTGGGTCCTATAGTCCATGGGGTTACAAGAGTCCGACGCCACTTAGCGACTGAACCTCACCAATCCAGAGATTCAGAGTCCTGCCATCTCCATACTGGGTTTAGATCACGTTATTTTAATATTCCAGGAAGATGTTTTTCAGTTGAGAAACTTCAGTTCAACTCACATTTTCTACTTGTAATTGCTAGCTGGAAATTACCTACGGCAGCTGAGTCACCCACCTCCCCGCCGAAGCCCGCTGGCTGTTTCCAAGGCCTTCCTCATCATTCAAACCACGATGAGGCCACAGGAATACCAAAAGCAACACTTGACGGCTGTGGAAGATTTTCATCCTCACAGGTCGTGAGCGCCTTCTGTTTATCACCTGCACTAAGGATTTACGACTGCCTCAGTGCTGTATTTCTAGCAGTTGTACTCTGAAGGAAAGCATCCTGCCCTGAGGTAAGGACACATTCTTTATTCACAGTGAAAATGAAAGCAAGTAAAGGGCAAGATTTTTTTTTTTAATCCCACTTTCAGTATGTTCAGAATGAAAAGCTTATTGAAATAAGACCTTTAAAGTGTTTCCTTTCACTGTTCATTTGGGATGTGATTTCACAGATGGTACAGACATCCTGAGATGTTGCCTGGTCTGCAATCTTTTTATCTGTAGCTTTAGAAGAGCAAAGGGTATGACATATGGAAAGGAGCAAACAGCCGTGGGGAGGCATGGCTAGTGACAGGGATAGGAATGTAAACTATAGAATGGATGCTTGCCTCAGAGTATTTCCTGTGGGTTTTTATCCGTGGGGTACCACTCGAGGGTACAGGAGGGAGGCTACATATGGGGAAATTGAGGGCAGATGTGATTCTGTGATAGGCATGCCGAACTGCAGGCTCAGCAAGCACCAGCCCTTGACCCAAATCACAGTGTTTTTACGTAATCACGGTTGGTGTGGATTGAACTGTGTCTCTCCCAAATTCATACACAGAAACCCTAACCCTCACAGTCTCAGATTGTGGCTTTATTTGGAAGCGGGATCATCGTAAGAGTTAAGATGAGGTCATACTAGAATAGAACGGGCCCCTAATCCAACATGACTAGTGGCTTATAAAAGGAGGGAAGTTGGACAGACTGTCTCTGACAGAGACAGACCCATAGAGAGAATAATGATCTGAAGGCACAGGGAAAAGCCAACCAGTCACAAGGAGAACCAAAGACTGCCAACAAACCTTCGGAAGCTAGGAAAGAAACACAGGACGGCTCTGTCCTCTGTTAAAACCAAGACTACAGGTCCAATATGGAGTCACTTTTGCTAAGCCCCACATCAATCATCAAACCAAGAGTTGACTTAGTTGTGATTCTAGCTCTCCGTGGGAAATGCCATCGTAAACCAGTCAATCAGGCATCACTTCACCAGCACTAGTTAAGTCATCTGCCTGATGGACCCTTGCTGTCCCTTAAAGGAAAGTAACTTTGCAATAACCTGCATTTTTGCCTAGTACAGCTTCCTTGTCCCTGCTCTCCTTTGCTTGTATCATTTTATACAGCTCCTCGGAGCTCCTATCTGCTCAACTGGATGCTGCCCAATTCAGGAGCTATTGAATAAAGCCACGTGTTAGTCATTCAGTCGTGTCTGACTCTTTGCAGCCCCATGGACTGCAGCCTACCAGGCTCTTCTGTCCACAGAATTCGCCGGGCAAGAATACTGGAGTGGGTTGCCATTCTCTTCTCCAGGGGATCTTCCCTACCCAGGGATCGAACCTGCGTCTCCTGCATTGCAGGCAGATGCTTTACCATCTCAGCCATCGGAGATGCCCCCAAATAAAGCCAGTAAGATCTTTTAAATTTACTCATGCGCCACAACTACTGAGCCTGTGCTCCAGAGCCCAGGAGCTGCAACTACTGAGTCCGCTGATGCTAGATCCATGCTCTGCCACAAGAGAAGCCACCGCAGTGAGAAGCCCGCACGCCACAACGAGAGAGCAGGCCCCACTCGATGAAGCTGGGGAAAGGCCAGTGCACAGGAACGAAGGCCCAGCACAATCAAAAATAAATAAATACAATTATAAAAGTTACTTGGCAGCCTAAAAAAAAAAATCTTCCTGCCCTCTGAAGGAAGCAACCCTATGAACATTTTAACATTGAACTCCTAGCCACCAGAACTTGGAGGAAATAAATGTCTATTGTTGAAGCCACCCAGTTTGTGGACCTCTGTTGTGTCAGCCTGATCTGACTTAATAAACTGGCTGTACTGTAGGCATCCAGCGCCCTGCATTGTTGCACAGTCACAGAAGCTATAATACCTAAAGGTGCCATTGTATCTGTAAAGCATTTATGATTAGAGATGTTTCTTTGAAATTACGGTTACCAGGAAGGAAGGGTAGTGGGGGAAGGATTGTTAGAGAGCTTGAGATTGACATGGAACTCTGCTATATTTCCATGTAATATAAATTGCAAGTAACAAGGCTCTCAATAACATGATTTTTTAAACAACTTTTAAAAATTTATGGCTGTGTGGGGTCTTCATTGCTGCAGGAGCTTTTCTCTAGTTGTGGCGAGCAGAGGTTACTCTCTCCCTGTGGTGCAAGGGCTTCTCACTGTGGTGCCTTCTCTTGTGCGGAGCTCTAGGGTTCCTGGGCTTCGGTAGTTGTGGCGCACAGGCTTAGTTGCTCCACCGCATGTGGGATCTTCCAGGATCGAACCCATGTCTTTTGCATACAGCCACCAGGGAAGCCCTAACATGATTTTTTAAGTGACATGGTAATAGAAAGTGAGCTCCCATAAACTCCTGCCTCAGTATCACTTGGGGAAGCCCTTCCCCTTCTCTCTGAAGTAACTCAGCTTCCTTGGGTGAGTCTTGTGGCCACTGAAATCAAGGAACCGCTGATCTAGGCTGTGCGTCAATAGAGATACAGTATCAACCCAAGCTCCCCCGCGCACACACACTGCAGATCAGCTGCATCAGAAACAATGACTTCTTTCTTCCAGATCCATTCTGCAAGTGCAACGATACCTTCTGAGAGCATTCGCTTATCACAGCAAAGAATGTCTCCTCCCGGCTCTTGGCTGTCTCTCCCCTGACCCGCCACTGGTGTGGTATCCCATCAAGTGCTGTGGATGAGGCAGGCACTTGTCACCGACTGACACAAAGTGGAGTAAAAGCTTCACAAGACAGGCTGAGAGGAGGAATCAGAAACAAACCGGGACACAGCTTTTCTAGAAAATGCTCTCCAATACAACCAACTCGGTGAGATAGGACTTCAGGGCAAGCATGGCCGCGGAGGGAGGCGAAGCCTGGCAGGTCAGGTCTGAGACTGGGATGTCATGATGATGGGGAAAAGATGGTTGGTCCAGGATCCAGTTTCTTTGACGTGTATCTCCTTCCACGTGTGCTGTAGAACACTACTTCTGCCCAGTGCCCCAGGAACATAGGGTCTCATGGTGAAAACCCTTTTTCAGATAGTCTAAATCATTTTTATCTATTTTTTTTAAAAAAAATAATTACAGGCTCTCTGGTTTTTGTCTCTCTTCTGCTCTGAGACGTGGGCACTGGTCCACGGGCTGACCCGAAGGACGGTGTCCATGGCTGACACTCACCTGGCTCTCTGACCTTGACTCCTGCTGTAAGAACCAAAGGGTGCCTTGCTTGTCTTCCTGAGGCGCTTCCGCCCCTCTTGCAAACAGATTTCCTGTGGGCTCTCTTGTCATTTAGAAATACCCTTCTTTATCTGAATCACAGTTCTGGTTCCAGCCATTCCCAAAAGAACCGGCTATTCCCAATGTAGGAGAAAGTAAATTCTGAAAGTAAGTTGGTACACCAGTCATTTAGAATTTGGGCCTCACCTCCCAGAGCTACAAGCTGATACATAATGGCAAAGTTCCCAGGCCAGCCCACAAAGCCTAACTTTTCCAAAATGAAACAGTGGTGGGTGGTATAGCATGAGCATAGCTGCCTTTCAAAATGTAGCTGAACCAAGGCAATAAAGTGATACTCAGCCCAACTGCACTTGGCATGGTGTTTCCATTGGAATGCATGTCCTTTACCAACTGGGAAGCCAAGAAGGCAGAGGGAAATAAATCTTGAGCTGAAATCTCTCTGTAGTTGGGATCTTGCAGCCAGGTACCAGTAAGCCAGCCCCAAGGGTGGAGAAATGTGGGATGTAGGTGCTCACAGAATCATTTGTCAAATCTTGGGAGCTTCCAAAGAAATGTGTAGAATTAAAATTTAGTTCTGTGGAAGCAGAGCCTCAGTTTAATACCATCTACCAAAGCACTGCGACATCTGTCGTCTTGGGATGAGGTCGAAGAGCCTCAATCAAGAGAAGACGAAGTTCCTCCTGGTGGGGGTGGCACCGGGCTCTGCAGACTATCCAGGCGAGCAGGAAATGCAGCTGGGACTCTGGCAGAGGCAGCAGGCTATTGACCACCTGGTTTGGGAAGTGGTTCTAATCCATTTCGATACAACGAAATCCTGGTCTCAGTTCTTATCAAATGGTTTTCTCTTTTTGGGTTGCCCACTCTCCACCTCTCCACACAGGCCAAGAGAACAGGCCACTCAGCAATATGAGAAAAAAACAATAGAGAGAGATTATCTTTAAAACTGATGAGACAGCAAAGAGGCTTCATGACCAAAGGAGAGAAGTAATGAGCTGAGGACCTACTGTGTGCGGCTGCTGTTGTGTCCTTTCCCCCGCCTATCTTTCTCCATTCCCCTAAACATCTTAGGACAAGGGCATTATCATTCCTATTTAATTGAGGGAAATTGAAGCCTGAGAAGTGATGTGAGACTGAGAACCTTGGACCAATAGTAAGAGACCTTTCAGGGGCTCAAACACATCCTCTGGCTTCAGAGTGATGGTCCTCCCATCATTGGAGCAGAGCATCCCCACATGAAATGCCCTAGATGCAAATACATGTTACTCACTGGTTTTCAACCAATGTGCGGGTGGAATTCAAAAAGCAACGTTGACCCCATTTTTTCTTAACCATTTTTCATTCAGGAAAGGTGATAACTGTACCAAGTAGACTTGGCATTGAGTAGTCTTTGCTGCACACTGCTGGTCAGACTGAATGAGAAGGTCAGTTTCAAGACAGTCTGGGCGGACACTGGGCTCTGGTGAAGTTGACACCGAACTGGACAACGCTAAGAGGAATGGGTTCACCCACTCGTTTGACCGTGTGGGGTACCCAGCTCAGAGAGATGATTGTGTGTATTATTTGATAAGGGAGAGAGGGGGAAGCCCTCTGGTGCAGAGAAAGTATTTAAGCTTTTTAGACTACAAAAAAATTGGGCTGTAACATCCACTCAGCACCCAACTTAAATCTAACCACAAAATCACATGAAAGCCAATATATAAAAAAGAATTGTGTTTCCCACAAAAATCCCATTTCTTTTCAGTTCAGTCTCTTCCATGATAGTTCCTCGGGGCTCCTGGGCTGCATTAGAGTCTCCCCCTAGTGGACGGCTGGGACATTTCAGCCTCTGTGATCTGATTTCAGAACAATAGAAATGTCTCAAGTTTCTATTTTTAAATGTTTCTTTAGTTGGAGCTGAGCAAAAACGGAGACCAAAGGCAGTGGATTTTTAGGGAATGAAGGCAATAGTGGAACTCCTTAGCTTCTCCTAAAGCGCATGCTCAGGAAATCAGAGACCACACCCCGCCCAAAGCACAGGTTTATCTGAACAACCAGGTTCATGCCTGTGCACGCTTTAGTCTCTCTCAACTCCTCGCCTCCGCAGAGACCCGAAGTTGCGAAGGAAGTCATCACGCATTGTTCTGATGTGGTATTCAGGCCCCACAAAAAGAAAAATGCTTGTGTTGCATGTGTTTGTGCTGTATTAATACTGAGGGAGAGAAAGGGAGCAAAAGAAAATATCAACACATATTAGGCACTGGAATTTGAGAATTTGCCCCGTGAAGAAATTGAACACTCTGCGATGAGCACAGTAGCTCAGACATGAGATAGAGAAGGATGGTGGGAGCAGAGAGGCTGGACGAGGCCCAGGCTGTGAGACTCACCCTTGGCCCTTCTCCCAGGGGCTGCCCAGGACCTCGGTGGCAGATCAAGCCTTGGACTTCACTGCACCCGAATGGCTCTCTAACGCCAGGGCAGGAAGCAGGGAATCAGCGATGCCTGAGCACGCCTGGGGCCTTCGTGGCAGAGAGGAACTTCTGCCCAGGCTGAGGTGAGGGCAGCATCAGGAAAGCGGAGCTGAGCAAGAAGTTAAGGTCAGAGAAGCAGACAAGAGTCTCTAAAGGGCTCTAGATGTGGATTTGAGAAGCTGAAGGGGTAAGCCAGGGATTAGAGCCCGGGTATCAGGGGTCTGGAGGATAAAGAGAGGCCAAGCTGGAGGAGTACACAGACCAGGCATCCCAGCCAGCACTGGCTGCCGTGTGCCGGCCGCAGCTGCCTCGGGGAGGGGGATGGGGAGAGGGGACTGGCTGCGTGTGATGGCAGGGGTGCTTTAAAAAGCTGCACCCCTAAACTGTGGAGGTTCCAGCCAAACCTCCCTCCAGAAGTGGCAGGAGTGTGTGTGTGAACCAGTCCTCCCACTGCTCCTGGTCCCGGTTAAGAGTGTGCACCAATCCTGAAGCTAAGTAAAGGGACAGGGGTCATCAGAGGGCCGGTTTCATTCTTGCCTACCTTGCGACGTCTCCCTAAATCTGGGCAGAATGGAGACCTTGCAGATACACTAAGAAGAGGTGTGTGAACTGGTCTTGTGGAATCTGATTTATGGACCCATCCTGGACTAGCTCTGATTGGTGAGGTTAGGTAGTCAAGTTGTTACTTAACTAGAACTTGAGAAGAGGCGAGAGCTTTGTGAAACCTACCTAGTACTAGCAGCTGGTTCCAAACTCTAGAGAAGTTCCCATCTCTTTCCAGTGGGATCCAAACAGGTAAGTGTCTCTCTCCTACCCCCTGCACTGCACTGAATACGGGATAAGCGTGCCCGTTTCTAAGCTCCCCGGGACCTTATGATATAACCCTCTACATTCATCATCTAACACGGTAGCCACCGAGACTACCGAGAACTTCAAAGTGGCTACTCTGGGTTGAGATGTGCTGATGCTAAGACTTAACATGAAAATAGAATGTCAGCAATCTTGTTTGTATGCTTATGCTAATTGCCTGTCAACATAATATTTTGGTTGCATTAACTATATTATTAAAATTAATTTCTATTTGATTTTATTTTAGCAGGCTTCCCTGATGGCTCAGACAGTAAAGCGTCTGCCTACAATGAGGGAGAGCCCGGTTCAATCCCTGGGTCGGGAAGATCTCCTGGAGAAGGAAATGGCACCCCACTCCAGTATTTTTGCCTGGAAAATCCCACGGATGGAGGAGCCTGGTAAGCTACAGTCCATGGGGTTGCAAAGAGTCGGACATGACTGAGCGACTTCACTTTCACACTTTCTGATTTTATTTTTATTTTTAAATAGACTTTATTTTTCAGAGCAGATTTCACTTCACAACAAAACTGAGCAGAAAATACAGAGTTCTCATCCATGCTCTCTGTCCCTATACCCGAAGCTTCCCTACTGTGTGTAAACGCTCTGCATTTCCATGGGACGTTTATTACAGTTGAGGAACCTATGATGGCATATTGCTGTTACTCACAGGGCACATCCCTTTACCTCTTAACGTGGCTGCACCACATTTTAAATACCAGCTGGGGCATATTCCCTCAAATTGAGGGAACACTGCTTTTCACTGTACCCGGTGGCAAGTCCAAATCAAAGACCCTTAAATACATTGGGTGATAAATGCATCAGTTCAGTTCAGTTCAGTCACTCAGTCGTGTCCGACTCTTTGTGACCCCATGAATCGCAACACGCCAGGCCTCCCTGTCCATCACCAACTCCCAGAGGTCACTCAGACTCACGCCCATAGAGTCAGTGATGCCATCCAGCCATCTCATCCTCTGTCGNGGAGAAGGGGACGACAGAGGATGAGATGGTTAGATGGCATCACTGACTCAATGGACATGAATTTGGGTGAACTCCGGGAGCTGGTGATGGACAGGGAGGCCTGGCATGCTGTGGTTCATGGGGTCGAGAAGAGTTGGACACAATTGAGCAACTGCACTGGACTGAACTGAAGCATAATACAGCTGAAAAAACAGACCAGAGATGCAGCTTCCAAAAGTTTCAAATATTGCTTTATCAGCCAAGGAATATAAAACAGGTATTCTGAACTTGACTCAAAGGAAAAAGAAGCTAGAGGGGTCTGCGTGAGTTTGCTAGTGCTGCCATAACTATGTTCCACAGACTGTGTGGCTTAAAGAATGGAGATTTACTTTCTCATGGTTCTAGAGGCTGTAAGTCCAAGATCAAGGTCAAGGTATTGACTGGGGTGACTCTTTCTGAGGTGTCTCTGGGTGGTTTGCAGATGGCTGTCTTCTCTCTTTGTCCTCAGTGTCTTTCCTTTGTGTATGTCTGTCCTGTGTCTTAACCTCTTCTTAAAAGGACACCATATCTCTTCATAAAAGTCATATTGGATTAGGACCCAGCCCAATGACCTCCTTTAGCTTTACTTGCCTCTTTAAAAGCCCTGTCTCCAAATACAGTCACATGCTGAGGTACTGGCATTTAGGATCTCAGTATATGAATTTTGAGGGGACACAATGCAGCCTACTACATGTCCTATAAGTATAAATGAGGAACAAAATATATATAAAAGCTATCAAGCAGATTTGAGAAAAGATCCAACTAGAGCTTCTAGAAATGTAAAATGTCATAACTAAACATTTTTTGTAAGCCTCAATGGGTGGTTTAAGAGAAGGTTAGCATAGCTGAAGAAAGAATTAGAAAACCGGAAGGCAGACCAGCAGTTTACTTTTTACACACTGCAAAGAGATAAAAAGAAGTAATCAGAATTGACGAACGACTCCAGTCCTCAGATACAGGCATCCCAAGGAACCCAGCAGGATTTTTAAAAGAAGAAAAAAGAGAAAGAAATGCATGCTCATATATACAATAATAAAACCTCAGAACACTAAAGCCAGAGAGGACCTAAAAATCAGGCAAAGAAGATAGATAGGTTACTTACAAAGAAATGACACATTTGCAACTGATTTCATAAGAGCCATCGCAGAAGCTAGATGACAGTGGGAAAATATTTTTAATGTGCGGAGAGAAAACAACCACCAACCCAAAAGTGTATGTGCAGTGAAGATATCTTTCAAAAATAAGAGTCAAGTAAAAACATCTTGAGGTAAGGAAAAATAAACTGCGAGTAAAGGAAATTCTAAAGGCTTGGCTGAGGCAGAGGAAATAATCTCAGTGGAAAGACCGAGGTGAAAGATGGTATAATAGGCCCAGAAAGTGGCAAATATAGGGATAAATCCAAAGAACACTGCAGAAAACAACGACAATAAACTCATATGGGTAAAAGAAAGATAGAAATAAAATACGCAGCAACAAGAGTATGTAAATTGGAAGGGGTAATAGGATTAAGGTGTTTAAACAGTTTTATAATGTATGGAAGGAGGGAAACAATTACATTTAGAATATGATAAGTTTGCTTATTAATGTTCTAGGGTAAGCTTTAGGAAAAGAGAATTAGATATATTACTTTCAAAGTACCAGAGAAAAATGAAAAGAGATGAGTCCAAAAGAAGCAAAAAAGAAAAAAAAAAAAAAAAAAAAGAGCTATAGAGAAAGTAGGATAATTACAAAACACAAAATTGATCTAGATAAAACATTTCAGTGATTACACTGAAATGGAAACAGACTAAATGCCTCAGTTAAAAGTCAAAGATGTCAGACTAGATTTAAAATATCTAGTTAAATGCTCTTTTAGAAGAGACACATCTGAAATATAAGGATCAAAGAGTCCAAAGTACAGAATGAAAAAAGATACAACAGGCAGATCTGAAACATTCCTGCGCTCATGACTGTAGTTTCCTGTTTGGATCTTTGTTAATTCTGCTACTCCTCTTGACTTCTTAAATTAATGTTTAACTCATGAATTTTTAGCCTTTCTTCTTCCTTAATATAATAATTCGAAACCATAACATTTCCTCTAAATAATACTTTACTTACAGCCTATACATCTTGCAGGAGGGGTGAAGGATTTTTTTCAACTTTTTATTTTCTATTGGATATAGCAAATAAACAGTGTTGTGACAGTTTCAGATGGACAGCAAAGGGACTCAGCCATACATATACACATATCCATTCTCCCCCAAACTCCCCTCCCATCCAGGCTGCCACATAACCTTGAGCAGAGTTCCCTGTGCTCCTTAGTAGGTACTTGCTGGTTATCCATTTTAAATACAGCAGTGTGTACATGTCCATCCCAAACTCCCTAACTACTCCTTCTCCCCAGAGAAAGTTTCTTTTACCTATATATGACTGCTTTGAAAAATGTTGAATGGCATGGAGATATATTCATAATAATACATTGTCAAATATAAAAATCTAATAGCAAAGGGTGACTGTGATTCTCATTATTCAAAGAAAGATATAACCATACCTATTTATAATGTATATGCATGGGAAAAGGATAAGAAGGAAACACACTAAAATGTATGCAGCAGAAACTCAGGATAGGAGGGTTACAAGTATTTTTAGCTTTCTTTGCACCTTCCTATATTTCTATAATGAATGTGGGTTATTTTTATAGCCAGAAAAGAATTATGAAGAAAGAAAAGCAAGCAATCCTTACAGAATTGATAATTTAGCATGAAAAAGTTTATTAGAGGGGGGGACCCGTCTACTCATGTCGTCTTCAATAAGCAGTGTTGCAGTTCCCATTGGGCTTCCTCCCGCACGGTCATGAGCTGCCAGGAGACAAGAAGTGTGCCCCTGACAGGCTTGTCTCCTATGCCGGGTGGCTCAGAGCTGGCCTTTGCCTGATTTTGTGATCTCGTGTGCCTCACTGCTATGCAACATGCAATCTCACTCTCCTCTTTCTCTGAGACAAGAAAAGCTATAATAACCTCTCAAAATTGAGTTCTTGAAAGAGTAACCCAAGACGCTCTGGGAATGTGAACGCTTCACAAGGTACATGTGCAATTTCTTATCAAAGCGCCCTACTTCCATCTTTCCCTTTTGAGCTAAATCTGTTCCTCCCCCAGCTGGGCTTTCTATCAGAGAGAGAAAAAGAAGAAAAGGAAATGGCTTTTCCCATGAAGTTCCATGAGGATGCTCTGATGACACTGGAAAAGCTTCCCCTCATTATCTACTCACTGTTGACTTACAAGATTGTGTCTCTTCATCTTTAGAAGAGAGCATAATACTGAATTCCTCTAAAGTCCTGAGAAGAGAAATGATGTGTTAGAAATGGTAATATCACAGATTTACCATTCTTTTACCATGTGGTAAAATTACCATGTGGACTTTTCCATCAGGGTGGCTCAGAGTCCATCCATCCATCCATCCACCCATCCATCCATCCACCCACCCATCCATCCATCCATCCATCCGTCCACCCATCCATCCATCCATCCACCCATCCATCCACCCATCCATCCATCCACCCACCCATCCATCCATCCATCCATTCATCCGTCCACCCACCCATCCATCTGTCCATCCATCCATCCACCCATCCATCCATCCACCCACCCATCCATCCATCCATCCATCCNGCAGAAGCTAGATGACAGTGGGAAAATATTTTTAATGTGCGGAGAGAAAACAACCACCAACCCAAAAGTGTATGTGCAGTGAAGATATCTTTCAAAAATAAGAGTCAAGTAAAAACATCTTGAGGTAAGGAAAAATAAACTGCGAGTAAAGGAAATTCTAAAGGCTTGGCTGAGGCAGAGGAAATAATCTCAGTGGAAAGACCGAGGTGAAAGATGGTATAATAGGCCCAGAAAGTGGCAAATATAGGGATAAATCCAAAGAACACTGCAGAAAACAACGACAATAAACTCATATGGGTAAAAGAAAGATAGAAATAAAATACGCAGCAACAAGAGTATGTAAATTGGAAGGGGTAATAGGATTAAGGTGTTTAAACAGTTTTATAATGTATGGAAGGAGGGAAACAATTACATTTAGAATATGATAAGTTTGCTTATTAATGTTCTAGGGTAAGCTTTAGGAAAAGAGAATTAGATATATTACTTTCAAAGTACCAGAGAAAAATGAAAAGAGATGAGTCCAAAAGAAGCAAAAAAGAAAAAAAAAAAAAAAAAAAAGAGCTATAGAGAAAGTAGGATAATTACAAAACACAAAATTGATCTAGATAAAACATTTCAGTGATTACACTGAAATGGAAACAGACTAAATGCCTCAGTTAAAAGTCAAAGATGTCAGACTAGATTTAAAATATCTAGTTAAATGCTCTTTTAGAAGAGACACATCTGAAATATAAGGATCAAAGAGTCCAAAGTACAGAATGAAAAAAGATACAACAGGCAGATCTGAAACATTCCTGCGCTCATGACTGTAGTTTCCTGTTTGGATCTTTGTTAATTCTGCTACTCCTCTTGACTTCTTAAATTAATGTTTAACTCATGAATTTTTAGCCTTTCTTCTTCCTTAATATAATAATTCGAAACCATAACATTTCCTCTAAATAATACTTTACTTACAGCCTATACATCTTGCAGGAGGGGTGAAGGATTTTTTTCAACTTTTTATTTTCTATTGGATATAGCAAATAAACAGTGTTGTGACAGTTTCAGATGGACAGCAAAGGGACTCAGCCATACATATACACATATCCATTCTCCCCCAAACTCCCCTCCCATCCAGGCTGCCACATAACCTTGAGCAGAGTTCCCTGTGCTCCTTAGTAGGTACTTGCTGGTTATCCATTTTAAATACAGCAGTGTGTACATGTCCATCCCAAACTCCCTAACTACTCCTTCTCCCCAGAGAAAGTTTCTTTTACCTATATATGACTGCTTTGAAAAATGTTGAATGGCATGGAGATATATTCATAATAATACATTGTCAAATATAAAAATCTAATAGCAAAGGGTGACTGTGATTCTCATTATTCAAAGAAAGATATAACCATACCTATTTATAATGTATATGCATGGGAAAAGGATAAGAAGGAAACACACTAAAATGTATGCAGCAGAAACTCAGGATAGGAGGGTTACAAGTATTTTTAGCTTTCTTTGCACCTTCCTATATTTCTATAATGAATGTGGGTTATTTTTATAGCCAGAAAAGAATTATGAAGAAAGAAAAGCAAGCAATCCTTACAGAATTGATAATTTAGCATGAAAAAGTTTATTAGAGGGGGGGACCCGTCTACTCATGTCGTCTTCAATAAGCAGTGTTGCAGTTCCCATTGGGCTTCCTCCCGCACGGTCATGAGCTGCCAGGAGACAAGAAGTGTGCCCCTGACAGGCTTGTCTCCTATGCCGGGTGGCTCAGAGCTGGCCTTTGCCTGATTTTGTGATCTCGTGTGCCTCACTGCTATGCAACATGCAATCTCACTCTCCTCTTTCTCTGAGACAAGAAAAGCTATAATAACCTCTCAAAATTGAGTTCTTGAAAGAGTAACCCAAGACGCTCTGGGAATGTGAACGCTTCACAAGGTACATGTGCAATTTCTTATCAAAGCGCCCTACTTCCATCTTTCCCTTTTGAGCTAAATCTGTTCCTCCCCCAGCTGGGCTTTCTATCAGAGAGAGAAAAAGAAGAAAAGGAAATGGCTTTTCCCATGAAGTTCCATGAGGATGCTCTGATGACACTGGAAAAGCTTCCCCTCATTATCTACTCACTGTTGACTTACAAGATTGTGTCTCTTCATCTTTAGAAGAGAGCATAATACTGAATTCCTCTAAAGTCCTGAGAAGAGAAATGATGTGTTAGAAATGGTAATATCACAGATTTACCATTCTTTTACCATGTGGTAAAATTACCATGTGGACTTTTCCATCAGGGTGGCTCAGAGTCCATCCATCCATCCATCCACCCATCCATCCATCCACCCACCCATCCATCCATCCATCCATCCGTCCACCCATCCATCCATCCATCCACCCATCCATCCACCCATCCATCCATCCACCCACCCATCCATCCATCCATCCATTCATCCGTCCACCCACCCATCCATCTGTCCATCCATCCATCCACCCATCCATCCATCCACCCACCCATCCATCCATCCATCCATCCATCCATCCACCTATCCATCCACCCATCCATCTATTCACCTATCCAGCCAATCCAGTGAATATTTGTTTAGGAACAATTATACATCGTGCAGTGTCAGTTGCTGCAGAGAAGGGAATAAGATATAATCCTAGCCCTTGAGAACCTCCTGAGCAAACAAAAGGAGGCATGTACGGAGCTCATTATAGTACGAGTTAGACTAAGTGCTAGTGTTTATCATCTCTATGTGAAATGCCGAGGAGGAGATAAGAGTATAAATAATTGCCCCTGCCTTAGAGTGGCTGATCCTCTCACTAGGGGTATAACATGTAAGCCTAAGAAACAGTTATCTAACAAATCCTGCTGATATTCCCATGAGTGACCTTGGACTCAGAGTTCAAGGAGAACAAGCTAAGGAAAGTGTCCTCCCCGTCTCAGAGATGTGCTTGGAAGCAACAAAGGTATTTCTGTGAAAATGTGCATCTTCCTCTGTGTGTGGGCCAGACCGCTGGCATGTGTTTTTACAAACCGCTTTCATCAGCTTCTCACCTGCTCAACTGAAATTCCCAGACCTCACGAGACCCATCCCTTAACCAGGCTATAGCTTAATTCTGTGTACGACTGACAAGGGTGGCGTTTAAAGCAGTCACAACAGCAGGTGGATGCCCTAATCTCAGGAGCCCATTTCCCAGACCAGCACTGACCCAAAGAACTTTCTGCACTGATGGAAACGCAGTCACAGCTGTAGGCTCGAGCCCAGGCAGAGCGTGAGTGCTTAGAATGTGGCCAGCGCGCCTGAAGAATGGAATTCTTCACTCGGTCTTACCTTAATTTTAATAAATTTGATCCAAATACCTTAATTTTAATTCATTCACATTTAAATCATGGCTACTATATTGAATAGCAGATTCTCGATCATGAAGCTGAAGGACATGTAAAGTAAAGGGTTTTCCCCGAATGAAGAGGTATCCTGGGAATTCACAGAATCACTCAGCTCCCAAAGCAGTAAAGCTGGATCTCTACTCTCAACAGCCAGATAGACCCACACCACGGAGTCCAACTTCTCATCTCTCTCCACCCTACCCGCAACTGCAATCTAGTGGTTTCTAAAGGTTTTTTGCTCTGGTGGAACAAAGGACTCATATGACCACTTAATGCAAATTACATTAGCCTGAATCTTAACCCCCTGATCTTGCCTTTGCCAATTCAAGACTTTTCATCAGAGTGAATGGAAAGTTGAGGACACTCTCAGTGGCGCATCAATAGATCCTGGGATGGGGCCCAAGAGTCTGAATTATTAAAAATATCTCTAGGTAATTCTTCTGTGCTGCCAGATTTAGAAGCCATGTTGCTTCAAACCAGAATCAGAAACACACTGGAGAATTTACTGAGCATTTCCTTACACAACAAATATTTATTGAACATATGATATGCGCTCTGCCTTAGTGGAAGTTAGGGAATTAGCAGTGAACAAGACAGACAAGATTGCTGTTATATAATCCAGTGTCGGAAGACAAAAATCAGTAAAGCTATAAATCAATAAAACGATCATTTCAAGAAAAGAGTGTTCATCAACAGGCAGGAAAATAGTGTAATGAAGTAGAGATGGAAGCTGCTTTAAATGGAAGTTGGAGAAGTTCTCTCTTAGGAGGTGACAATAAAGCTGAGAATTGAAAGGTGCAGGGTTAATTATGCCGAGGTCAGGGGGAAAAGCACTCCTGGCCGAAGGAAGAGCAAACGCAAAGACATTGGTGCAGGAACGAGCGAGGGGTGTCTGAGGTCTAGAAAGAAGGCCAGTGTAACTGGGCCTAATAAACAGGATGAGAATGGAGGCAAGGAGCACCAGGTCAGACCATGTAGACAGGGCTCAAATTACATCCATGGCAAGCAGCCTAAATTTTACTCTGTTATGTGTTTGGACACCATTAACAAGATTTAAGCAAGAGGGCAAAGTAGCAGATTTACACTCTTAAGAGGTTATTTGGCCTGTTAGGTAGAGAAGGCAGTACAGTAGGGGAAGTTGGACACAGAGAGAGAGGAGTTATTGCTGTGGGCTAGGCAGGAGATGACGACGGATGAGGGCTGTAGCAAAGGATGTGGTGAGGTGATTGGATTCTGGGGTATGTTCTGAAGTTAGAGCTAATAGGACTATGGCATTGAATGTGAGATAACAACTGGGGCGGGGGGGCGAGGAATAAAAGATAAAGGATTCTTAAGTTTTAACCTGAGCAACTGGTTAGATAATGGAGTCATTTGCCTCACACAAGAGTCCTGGGGGAGAATAGGCTTCCGAGGGATGCAAACACATGCAATTTAGGGTGTCTAATAGACGTCCAAGTGTTGAACCCAACGGCTCCTCACCGTGAATCCATCGCCCCAAAGACCACCGAGACCAGGTTTCGATGCAAACAGCAAGAGGATTTTATTGTACTGGCGCGCCGGGGTTCTGTCTCCTTAAGCAAGGAACGAGAACCCTGAGTGTTGTTACATGGCAGCTTTTAAGCACAAGCAAGCGGAAACAGTTTGATTGGTTACAGGTGTTGACCTTTTCAAGGATTGGTTCATTGATAACAGGTTACAACTGTGGCGGGCAGTTTCTCAGAACAACAGCTCTTCTGGAAAAGTCCCGAGTAAGTTTCATAGGTTACAGAGATATGCGTGAGCTTGGGATGGGGTGCCTATGCATAGTCCTTTCCCAGTTACAGCCGAGAGGGTAAGTTTGGTTGCCCCCTCATTTTGCCACCTACAGGTTGTATGGGGCTGAGAAATGTAATCAGAGATAAACAGGCCACGTTTCCATGAGTCAGAGATAACCCTGGGCAGTTTGGAAAGTCTTATACTAAAAACACATTCTTACACAAGCAGAGATGTCATGGAGACAGCTTCCTTAGGGGAAAGATGAGCACTGGAAAGACAAAGTTGGGAGCCATGAATATGTAGGTGGTATGAGACTGAAAGAGATCATCTGGAGAAAGGGTGCAGAGATGGGAGAGGAGAAGAACAAAGGGAAGAGAAGAGAAGGAAAAGGAAGGGAAGGCACGAGAAAAACTGAAGATTCCATCCCAGGGGAATCTAACAGGAAGATGTTGGGCAGATGAGAATGAAAAAAAACAAAGAAACAGTATGGTAGTTAGGATGAAAACCAAGAAAATATGGTCTCCTAGGACCCTAGGGAAGGAAAAGTGTTAAGAAGGTGGGAGGGGTCAACCGTGACGATACTGCTCACAAGTTTCATAAGATGGAACGGAGAACTAACTAGTCTCTGGATTTGGTAAGTGGATCAGTGGTTCCCCTCTGATAGAGCTGGGAATGAAGAGTTGGGAGAGAATGGAGGCTGAGAAGATAGAGACAGTGATAACTCACGATGTTTGAGATTTACTTTAAGGAGAGGGGCTTTCCAGGTGGCGCTAGCGGTAAAGAACCTGCCTGCCAATGTGGGAGACATAAGAGATGAGGGTTCAGTCCCTGGGTCAAGAAGATCCCCTAGGAGGAGGGCATGACCACTCATCCCGGTCTCCTTGCCTGGACGATCCCGTGGACAGAAGAACCTGCCGGGTTACAGCCCATGGGGTCGAAAAGAGTCGGACGCAACTGGAGTGACTTAGCACACGTGCACACGTGCAGTCTAAGGAGAAGCAGAGCCATGCACCATGGTTGGGTGGGAATGTAGGTCAAGGGAACATTTGTTTGTTTTTGTTTTGAAGATGAGCTGTGTCAAGTCAGATGTACATGTCCGTGGGGATAACCCTGGAGTAAGAAAGCTTTTGAAGATACAGGAAGATGAGCCAGTCTCCCTGTCCTATGAGAAATCTGAGATGATGATCTCCCTATGAGATGTCTGTGGTCATCTGCAGGGCTCTCAGGGACCACTGCTGGTGAGTCAGTCATACGATGAGAACTACTCCTGTGGACACTCTTTGAGTTTCCATGTGTGAGACTAAAGGCTAATTTTAATTGGATTGGACAAGGGGAATGTGGCCACTAACGGCTGGACATCAATAGTCTTTTAACAACTCTGGGTGGTGATTTCATCAGTTGGCATGAATCTTACCACCGAGTGAGACATACCACTTTTGATATGGCCCCTGGAGGGGCAGGAAGCACTGGGTGACTCAAGGATGTTCCCTTGGATCCCATCTGCCACCGCAACTGAGTGCCGAGCCCCATCCCCGCCCCCAAGATAACATGGACAGGGCTGGGTTTTAGAATGATTCCCCTACTCAGCTGGGGTTGCCTTCCTTCACCCAGAGTTGTCCTTTTTGCCTCAGCTTCTCTTTCTGGCAGTAGACACTCAAGAGGTCACAGGGACTTGATATGTGAGAGCTGGTTCCTTCATCAGCCTGTTCCTTTCTCCTGAGTTGCTGCTGTAAGAGGTCAAGAGGAGATAGGTGGGTGGAGACGGAACCAGGCACACTACACACATCAATATGGGTACATTGCTGCAGAGCCATGTGTCTGAGATGATTCATTTAAAGGCATAGATGATTTCTGCTCACTTCTCAAACCACAAAGCACAGGATTTTTTAAAAATAAAGACCACCAAAGACCTGATAATGCCCACAATGAAGCACACGGCTTCCTTCCAGACCGAGGACAGCAAGGCACTGGGCAACAGACCCAGATTCAGCTATGGAGTCCAGTTTTCCAGGAAGCAATACGTGTTACTCTCTGTCTTAAGTGCAGAATTCTGCTTTATAAATGCATCGTGGCTGCATTCCCAGCCCACCCTGAGAGCAACTGCCTTGGCCTTGCCAAAAAACACCAGTAATCCGTGCTGGTGAGTGCACACTCCCACACTGGTATGCCCAGGCTGAGAAGGGATGTGCCATTCTAGAATCACTTAGAGGGCCACAATGCTCAGAGCCATCTGTGGTTAAAATAGAGGTTGCTTACTCAAAACAGAGTGCTTTAGTGATCGCTGTTATCCTAGGAAGCCCTTTGGGCACATACTAGAAAGCACAGCTCTGTGGTGCCCTACGGTGTTACTGCCTTCTCTTTGGTTTCACACCAGCTTGTGTTTGAATGAGAGAGCTCTGGTGGCCACTGGGAAACAATAGAAGGAAAGATCAGATATCGCCATGTAAGCGTTAAATAACTCGCAATGCCAGGAAATGACATAGAGGCAAGATGTCAAAGGACTAGCCCTGTGCTGAGAGGTTCTGGTCTGAAATCTTGCTGGGCTTTTGTTTTTTCCTATTCTTGAGGGACCTCGGCGGGGAAAGCATTGCTATAGAAGTCTAGAGCAGTTGATGTAATAATTTATTATCAACACCAATTGAAATAGTGATTTGCGCATGGTTTGTGACTAATAATGGGCTTCCCTTGTGGCTCAGCTGGTAAAGGATCCACCAGCAATGCGGGAGACCTGGGTTCGATCCCTGGGTTGGGAAGATCCCCTGGAGAAGGGAATAGCTACCCACTCTAGTATTCTGGCCTGGAGAATTCCATGGACTGTATAATCCACGGGGTCACAAAGAGTCAGACGTGACTGAGCCCCTTTCACTTTCACTTGTGACTCAGAATAATAGCATGGTACCCATCATGCAAATGAATTACCTTTGCATCATCACCTTATATTTAGGTGTATTAATTCCCTGGGCTGCCATAGCAAATTACCACAAATGTGGTGGTTTCAAACAATAGGAATTTCTCTCACAGTGCTGGAGACCAGAAGTCTGGAAGGAAGGTGTCAGCATCTTTACTACAAAAGTCCAAGGGAAGGTTGAGTCTTCCTTGCCTTTGAGAACTTCAGCTTCCGGTGGCTCCTGGCTTTCCCTGGCTTGTGGTTGATTTCTGCCTCAGTCTTTCCAGGTCATCTTCGCTCTGTATCTTGCTATGACCGTTATCTCCCTCTCTTTTCTCTTATAAAGACACCGGTTATTGGATTTAGGGCCTTCCTTTAAAGCCAGCAAAATCTCATCTCAAGATCCTAAACAAATTATACCTGCAAAGACCCTCTTGGCAAATTAGTTCACATTCTGAGGTTTCAGATGGACAGGAATTCTAAAGGGTAGATACTATTCAACCCACCACACGAGGGAACATATAATTTAGTAAAAGAGATGAGGCAAATGGTGGTGAACTAGAATACAAGATTGCATACGAGTTCTGGAAGACATTGGTGATGAGTGATGGGTCTGCAAAGGAGGAAGTGATCCCACTCAGGAGATCCAGAGGTGATAGGTGGATAAAGTCATTGGAGAAAGAAGCCTTGAGGAATGATTTTGTAAGATGGGGCATTGCTGGAAGAGAAAAACCACGTGTACAAAAACAGAGAGAGAAAACAGAGGCTGTTTGGGGAGCGTGGGGATTCTGCTTACTGCGCTATTTTGAAGAATAATCATTGGCCACTATCTACATGATCCTGAACATTGATTACAAGCATCCACCACAGAACTTTACACATATCTGAGAGCTGGTTGAGATTTGGTGACTGATAACATGGGGATGCTTAACTCTGCCTCTCCTCAAATTCTCGAATTGCTAAGCTAACCTTTGTGGTCATACACATTATCCTTTGCCAACATGCATTAAATAGAATCAATGTAGTGATTAATTACTGAATTCAAATAAGCAGCTAATTAAAGTTGAGTCTAGAAGGGTAACGTGGCCCTAATGACTAAATTGGCTAATTGTTTCCCACATTCCTGGAACAAATTCCTACTTCATTGTCCTTCTTTTATGCAGTGAACTGATGGTTTACAAGGCGCAGGGCCCTGACTAGGGAAATCACTAATGAGCGGACTGGCCCCTGCTCTGTCCTGTTCACAGGACATGTCACCCCAATGCCCACATGCCACCTACCAGAGACCGCAATGTGAAGCCACATTTCCTTTCATACCCAAGTTACAATGACTCTGGGCTCCTACCCGTCAACTTACCAGGGGTCACCTTCAACAAATATTCCAGAACGGTCGCTTGATCTGCCTGCCTCGGTTAGTGAATTGGTCCTCGTTGACCTTTCGTTGCTAACTGCTTACCTGGGAGGATGGAAACTCAGGCCTGCGGTCTCAGCCTGACTCCTACCCACTGCTTCTAGACCACACTGCCTGCAGGAGGAAGAGCCTGGGGGACACCGCCAGCCCCTCGGGGCTGTCCTAGCCACCTGCCAAGACTACCCTCTGCTCCCGGGTTCCCACCCTCCGAGGCAGGGTCCAGTCTCTATTTAGCATCTGAGGCCACACAGGGTTAAGGTTCTGCCTGGTTACCTAGTAGTGTGAACTCCATCTTCTCCACCTGTCCTCAACCTCCTGTGGATGCAGGTGTTGTTTCTCAGCCCTCACTTGGCAAGGGTGATCGACAAAATGATCCTTGTTACATCAATACATCAATCTCTGAGAATCACATAAGGCTTCACCTTCACAGAATGCAAGGAATTTCATTAACCACTTGCTCCAAATTTCACTTTTTATAGAGATTAAATGATTTTTCCAAGGACATATACAGAAAAATATTATGGGTGCCTAACTCTATTTCAGTCTATTGCATTAGTATCCTAGGGCTGCTCTGAGAGAGTCCACAAACCAAGAGGCTTAAACAACAGAAGCGTGTTGCTTCACATTTCTAGAGACTAGAAGCCAGAGGACAAGATGTGGACAGGGTTGAGTCCTGCTGAGGTCTGCAAGGACACGTGTGCTCATGGCTCTCCTCTGGTTGCTAGTGTCTGCTGGCCACCTTGGTTTGTATTGCTGCTGCTGCTGCTAAATCGCTTCAGTCATGTCCGACTCTGTGTGACCCCATAGACAGCAGCCCACCAGGCTCCCCCGTCCCTGAGATTCTCCAGGCAAGAACACTGGAGTGGGCTGCCATTTCCTTCTCCAAGGCGTGAAAGTGAAAAGTGAAAGTGAAGTCGCTCAGTTGTGTCCAACTCTCAGTGACCCCATGGACTGCGGCCTACCAGGCTCCTCCATCCATGGGATTTTCCAAGCAAGAGTTACTGGAGTGGGGAGCCATTGCCTTCTCTGTGGTTTGTATTGAGTTGACCAAAAAGTTTGTTCGAGTTTTTGCTGTAATAGAAACCCAAACAAACTTTTTGGCCAAGCCAATAGAAGCATCAGCTCAGTCTGTGCCTCCATCTTCACAGATTTCCCCCTTTGTAAGGACATCACTCATATGAGATTAGGGTTCATCCTCCTCCACTGTGCTGGAGGAGATAGTGGCACCCCACGCCAGTGTTCTTGCCTGGGAATCCCATGGACAGAGGAGCCTGGTGGGCTACAGTCCGTGGGGTCACAAAGAGTTGGACACAACTGAGCAACTGAGCTCTCCTCCAGTATGATCTCTCATCTTATTGCATCTGCAACAACCCTATTTCTAAACAAGGTCGTGTACTAGGGATGGGGTTAGGACTTTGACATATAAATTTGGAAGGCTGGGGACACGTTTTAACCCATAACATCTGTCCTCACTCACTCCAGAGCATGGGGCGAGGAGGGAGTCATCTCCCCATACAATCGGAGTCTGTCAAGACACAAGATTAGGAGTTCCGGGAAGCAGACATAGCTGTTTTTGGCAGAGGTGATCTGTGTTTACCTTAAAACTTATGTTGACTTTCCAAACAAACTCTATCTTCTTACTGACCCCGAAACCACTTTGCAACCCAAATGTTCAATAAGGGTTCATCAGTGTGGATGCCTCTTAGGAAATCCAGGGTATATAAGTAGGATGGGGGCGTCAGGACCTCTTAGCCCTGGTAGGGACCAGCCAGCATGGACCCGCTCTGTGGCTGCCCACTGTTATTCCAGCCTCGCAATCAGAGCTTCCCCCAGAAGCCACTGGCATTTATTTAGAAACTAATTGTGCTGCGGTTTGGGACACGAAATGGAAAAAGATCAGTTCACATTGCAATCCATCTTGGAATGAAATGGCTGTTGTAGCACCAGAAGAAAATTGTTCCATTAAGTCAAAGGCAAACCTCAGTTCGAAGAATGGAAAGGCCAGAGCCTTGAGATGAGAGTCTATGTGTTTCAGAACCATCGCTGCATGTTAATAGCCCTGCTGACATCACAATGCCCGTGTCCTGTTGTCTGGAGAACTCCTTTACCCTCCCTCCCTCTCCCCTAACTGTTAGTTCTCAATTATCCACAAACATTTTAATGACAGCAACATTCTATTCTCAGATAGTCTGACCCTCGTCTTCTAAGAAAGCTATGCCTTCCTTTCTAACATTTGGACTGTCCCCAACCGTTGAACTGCACTGCCTTTAAGATCTGGATCCCTCCTCCAACAACCAGCAGAAAATCTTATGACACCGGTTTTACTACACACATATGTCTGACTTCCCTTGGGAGCCTTTTAAAAATGCTGGGCTCCACCCCAGGCCTACTAAATTGGAATCTGCATTTTAGGATGCCCCCAATGAGCAGAATGGGTTTCCCAGGTGGCGCTAGTGGTAAAGAATCTGCCTGTCAATGCAGGAGATATAAGAGACAGAGTTTGATCCCTGGGTCGGGAAGATCCTCTGGAGTAGGGCATGGCAATGCACTCCAGTATTCCTGCCTGGAGAATCCTATGGGCAGAGGAGCCTGGTGGGCTACAGTCCATAGGGTCACAAAGAGTTGGACACAACTGAAACAACTTAGCATGCACGGATGCAAGGCAGAATATATCCATTCTCCTAGGGTGAGGGCTGGGTGCAGACTCTCAATAGATAATTGTCAAACCAATGAATGGATCCATCTCTCTCAAGCACACACTCTATCCTCTGCTGACCACCATTAGTGGTCATAGAATGCAAACTACTATTAATATGAATTATTCATTTCCCAGGACCCGCTCAGTTCTCTGCAAAACAATCAATATTTCGATATGACACAAAGAATGGTCCATCTGCATTTCTGAATCAAACACAATTTTTTTTTTTATCTTCCACTGTTTGGGATTCTCTGTGTCATTGTTTTAACAACTCAATTAGGACTGCTAAAGTTAACTCAAACTTTTTGTAGTTTTTTTTGTTGAGCATTAGAGATTGGTGACCTTGAGACATCAGGATCATTGAGACCAACCTCACTCATCAGGTGAGGATACCAACCGATTCTCTTCCTTCACATTAGTTACGAGGCCTAAGGTATCTATCTGTCTGTTGTTGCTTTTCGTCGCTCACTCGGTTGTGTCTGACTATTTGCGCACCCATGGAATGTAGCCTGCCAGGCTCCTCTGTCCATGGAATTTCCCAGGCAGGAATACTGGCTTGGGTTGCCACTTCCTTCTCCAGGGGATCTTCCTCACTCAGGGATCAAACCCATGTCTCCTGCATTGGCAGGCGGATTCCTTGCCCCTGAGTCCCCTGGGAAGCCCCTATTTCTCTCTATATGCATAATCTCTGGGGCCGTGGGTCTTATCTACTCGCACTCCCTATGGATATTTTTCCTGGGCTGCTCTTCCCTGGGCTCTTCCTTTTTTCTCCCTTGGGTTGTCCTCTGTGGTCCCTGACCACCACAGGAAGCTTCCAGACAATATAGAAATGCTGGCGCTAAAGATCCTGGAGCTCCCAGCTTCCCTCATATTCCCACAGGCCTAGACGGTTGCTCTGGATGTCTGGAAAAGAGTTCATTTTCCCAGAGAACAGGGGGAAAAACCCCCACGTCATCTGTAGTGAGTAGGTCTGTCCATGAGGTGGTGTCGTTAGCACAACTGAAGCAGGTCAGGGCATAGAGGGAAGCCAATCAGATTGATTTTGAAATAGTAAACCATGCCACCTCCACACACTCCCTTCCTCACATGTGACAAACACCTGCCTGGGCCTCTAGGGTGTGGATGATTTCGCAAAGAGGCTTCTCAGCTCCCAGGCCAGCTGCCTGGAGCCGAGGGAGCAGTCCAGGCCAGGGACATGTGAGAAGCCAGGGGCACGCTGACTGTGTTCAGCGGACGTGAGAGCAGTGCTCTCTCTGTACCTGGCCACCCCTCCTCCTTTCTGGGCCAGTGGGATTGTCTGCTGTGGTCATTAATCGCCCGGGAAAGCCTTCCAGCCAACACACAAAGCCTGGCACTGAGGCTCCCAGCATGCTGGGCTTCCCTGGCAAGCTCCTTCTGCCCTTTCAACATACACCTGGAGGTTCCTGCTGGGCGGAGTCCACTGAGACAGGATAGTCAACAAAAGTGCCCCACATATGGGAAACATCCCTAGACTCCACATTTTGTGAGCGACTCCCGCTGGTGTCTGAACCATGCTGAAATAAATAGTCCTTCTTTGCGTGGTCTTGAAGGAGAGAAAAGATACTGTGAAAATCACTTACTAGTGACGCCTTCTCTGGGGTCAGTCTTGTTTTCCAATATTAGGAAGTTCCATTGCTATGTGGAACAAGTACCTTGTGTCTTCACCAGAGAGAGGGGACTGCAGACTGGGCTGACTGTCTCTGCTACAGGCCAGACGTTTTATGTTGTCACTGTCTGTTCATCAAAGACCCTGTTGTCCTGGGACTTCACAGAGGGACAGGTC
Source organism: Neotragus moschatus (assembly GCA_006410615.1). NCBI lineage: Eukaryota > Metazoa > Chordata > Mammalia > Artiodactyla > Bovidae > Neotragus > Neotragus moschatus. Next base: position 3,197,698 of record SJYA01003206.1, read on the forward strand.
AGGCTCTGAAAGGGGGGGGGCTTTGATACTTCCCTGGGGTCACACATGTGTCAGCCACAGGGGCGGGGCACACCCAGAGCTCAGGCTTTCTTTGCTGTATTACCTGTTGCATGGATACTAAACAAGTGTGGTTTTTGAATGGAAACTCATCACAGTTATAGAATAGCGCCCCTTAACATCTGGGTGGTCCTTTACGTATACAAAATGCTTTACTGTTGCCCAAGACCTGCTGAGACAAATCCTAGCACTGAGGTCCACCCCTCTTGGGTTCTGGCTCTCTCCTTGGCCACCTCTCCCACCATGGCCTCAAGCCATGGGTCTCCCTGCTGGGCTGGCCCTTGCTCCCCAGTTCACGGCAAATCTGATGATTAATCGATACTGGAAGGCTGCCACCCATGCCCATTCCCTGGGGAGTTCCGGGGTCATAGATCCTGGGTGGGCCTGGGAAGGTGGGCATCAGAGGGGAGCAGCGCNGATCCTGGAGCTCCCAGCTTCCCTCATATTCCCACAGGCCTAGACGGTTGCTCTGGATGTCTGGAAAAGAGTTCATTTTCCCAGAGAACAGGGGGAAAAACCCCCACGTCATCTGTAGTGAGTAGGTCTGTCCATGAGGTGGTGTCGTTAGCACAACTGAAGCAGGTCAGGGCATAGAGGGAAGCCAATCAGATTGATTTTGAAATAGTAAACCATGCCACCTCCACACACTCCCTTCCTCACATGTGACAAACACCTGCCTGGGCCTCTAGGGTGTGGATGATTTCGCAAAGAGGCTTCTCAGCTCCCAGGCCAGCTGCCTGGAGCCGAGGGAGCAGTCCAGGCCAGGGACATGTGAGAAGCCAGGGGCACGCTGACTGTGTTCAGCGGACGTGAGAGCAGTGCTCTCTCTGTACCTGGCCACCCCTCCTCCTTTCTGGGCCAGTGGGATTGTCTGCTGTGGTCATTAATCGCCCGGGAAAGCCTTCCAGCCAACACACAAAGCCTGGCACTGAGGCTCCCAGCATGCTGGGCTTCCCTGGCAAGCTCCTTCTGCCCTTTCAACATACACCTGGAGGTTCCTGCTGGGCGGAGTCCACTGAGACAGGATAGTCAACAAAAGTGCCCCACATATGGGAAACATCCCTAGACTCCACATTTTGTGAGCGACTCCCGCTGGTGTCTGAACCATGCTGAAATAAATAGTCCTTCTTTGCGTGGTCTTGAAGGAGAGAAAAGATACTGTGAAAATCACTTACTAGTGACGCCTTCTCTGGGGTCAGTCTTGTTTTCCAATATTAGGAAGTTCCATTGCTATGTGGAACAAGTACCTTGTGTCTTCACCAGAGAGAGGGGACTGCAGACTGGGCTGACTGTCTCTGCTACAGGCCAGACGTTTTATGTTGTCACTGTCTGTTCATCAAAGACCCTGTTGTCCTGGGACTTCACAGAGGGACAGGTCAGGCTCTGAAAGGGGGGGGGCTTTGATACTTCCCTGGGGTCACACATGTGTCAGCCACAGGGGCGGGGCACACCCAGAGCTCAGGCTTTCTTTGCTGTATTACCTGTTGCATGGATACTAAACAAGTGTGGTTTTTGAATGGAAACTCATCACAGTTATAGAATAGCGCCCCTTAACATCTGGGTGGTCCTTTACGTATACAAAATGCTTTACTGTTGCCCAAGACCTGCTGAGACAAATCCTAGCACTGAGGTCCACCCCTCTTGGGTTCTGGCTCTCTCCTTGGCCACCTCTCCCACCATGGCCTCAAGCCATGGGTCTCCCTGCTGGGCTGGCCCTTGCTCCCCAGTTCACGGCAAATCTGATGATTAATCGATACTGGAAGGCTGCCACCCATGCCCATTCCCTGGGGAGTTCCGGGGTCATAGATCCTGGGTGGGCCTGGGAAGGTGGGCATCAGAGGGGAGCAGCGCCCTGCAAGCAAACTTGGCCTGTCTCTCAGGGTACCCAGGGCCAGCCTTGGCTGATGCCCAGCAAAACATCAGTGATGAGAGCACCACTCGGCAAAGCCCAGCTTCCTTCCTCACCCGCCAACAAATGTGGTCTTTTGGCTGAAGCCCTTTAATTGGGAAATTAAGTCCTATGTGTCTAATTCCTAGGTTAAATTGGACCCAAGAGTGAATTGGATCTGCATTGAAGAGGAACCAGAAATCTAATAAGTTCTGGGGTATGCTGAGCTTGCTACATCATAATGGCTGACATTTATAAGGTTTGTACTGTCAACCAAGCTCTAAGTGCTTCACTCTACCAATTTCTTCCTTCAGAATCCTGCAAGCACATACTACATGTGCCCAGAAAAATGAGGCATAGAAAGATGATGTGTCTTCCCCAAGATCCCACAGCTAGTAATGCACGAGGCTGAATTTGAATTCATAACCACTATTTGGTACCAAAATGGCCCTTGAGCTCCCATAACCGTGCTAGCAGTTGCCTTCACGTTTCTGAGCTCCTCTGAGTTCCTGTTCGGAGAAGGCAATGGCACCCCACTCCAGTACTCTTGCCTGGAAAATCCCATGGATGGAGAAGCCTGGTGGACTGCAGTCCATGCGGTTGCTAAGAGCTGGGCACGACTGAGCGAATTCACTTTCACTTTTCACTTTCATGCAATGAAGAAGGAAATGGCAACCCACTCCAGTGTTCTTGCCTGGAGAATCCCAGGGATGGCGGAGCCTGGTGGGCTGCCGTCTATGGGGTTGCACAGAGTTGGACACGATTGAAGTGACTTAGCAGCAGCAGCAGCAGCAGAGTTCCTGTTATTCAGGGGGATCTCAACTGAGATCCTGCCCTTGGGAGAAGCTCCAGAACAAACCAATCTCTGGGGAGAAAATCGGGTGAGAAGTACTGTTAGTGTCAGGCAGCCCATCATGAGTCTTGGAGTCCTTCTTTTTCTCTTTCCCATCCTTCCTCCTGAATCCTTCCTGCCTTGTCTGTCTTTCAGCTAATCAATCCCAGTGCGGCCAATTGAAAGAAGGAGCCCCAAGGTCATGGCTCTATGTTTTGTGGAGTTTTGTTTATTTTCAGGTCAGCAGTGGCAAGAATGGGGCAGCACTCATCCCAAAGGACCATATCAAAGTACAGTCTTTGTTCTAGTCCCTTCAAGTGGCTATAACGAGATGCTACAGACCTAATGGCTTACAATGGAGAAGGCAATGGCAACCCACTCCAGTACTCTTGCCTGGAAAATCCCATGGATGGAGGAGCCTGGTAGGCTGCAGTTCATGAGGTGGCTAAGAGTTGGACACAACAGAGTGAATTCACTTTCACTTTTCACTTTCATGCCTTGGAGAAGGAAATGGCAACCCACTCCAGTGTTCTTGCCTGGATCCCAGGGACGGGGGAGCCTGGTGGGCTGCCGTCTATGGGGTCGCACAGAGTCGGACATGACTGAAGCGACTTAGCAGCAGCAGTGGCTTACAAAGAGCAGAAATCTCTTGCTCACAGTTCTGGAGGCTGGCATTCCAAGGTCATGATGTCAGCATGTTGGGTGAGGTCTCCCTTCCAGGTCACAGACTTCCCATTGTGTCCTCACATGGCAGAAGGAGCAAAGGAGTCCCTTGGGGTCTCTTATAAGGGCGCTAATCCCATTCATGGAGGCTTCACCCTCAGGACCTGATCATCTCCTCCTAAGCCCCATCTACTAATTGTTGTTCAGTCGGTAAGTCATAGCTGACTCTTTCAAGACTGCACAGACTGTAGCCTGCCAACCTCCTTGGTCCATGGGATTTTCCAGGCAAGAATTCTGGAGTGGGTGGCCATTTCCTCCTCCACAGGATCTTCCCAACCCAGGGACTGAACCTGCGTCTCCTGCATTGGCGTGGGTTCTTTATCACCGAGTCACCAGTGAAGCCAACCTTAGTAGGTGATAGTCCACCTACTAATACTATCAGCTTTAGGGGTTAAGAATTCATCGTATGAATTTGCGGGGAGACTTAAACATTCAGACCATAACATTCCATCTTCTCTCTGCCCCCCTGACTTGGACCCCAGCCTGTAGCCTACGCAGGTGGATTGTATTGTGTCTGCCCTAATCTTGGCAATATGGCCGTGTGATTGTTTTTTACATTGGTCTTTTGGCCCCAGCACACAGGAAATGAGGATAATTGAAGCTGAATGTGAATTTGCCAGGAACACAGAACACACTCGAGTGCATGAGCTCAGTCTGACAGATGCTGTCGATCTAATTAGAGGGCTTTAATTATTAAAGCTCCCAACCACTGGCAGCAGCAGGTCAGCAACTCGCCATGCACAAGTGCTCGAGTGACATAGGATTAGGACCTGGTGGGCTCACATCTGGCTGTTACTATGGATCTCAAATGTGTTTGGTCAAGTCTCATCTCCACCCCAAAGCCCCAGTGGTCCTCTCTAGGCCTAGGCCTACAGACACAGCTCTGAATGGGTTGAGGTCCTGGATTCTGGACCTGCCTCTGCAGTTGACTCTGGGGTCTTTGGCCAGTCCTTTTTTCTTCTCGGTGCCTCCACAGACCCACCTGTACTGTGTGGCTACAAATATTTGCTTAGGATCATTTTAGCAGCTGTGAAGTGTCCTGGGATCTTTGAATGAAAGACGCTCTATTAAAGCTTATGAACCGAGTGACGACTCTGGCCCCATCCACACAGCAGAGCTCTGCAGGAGACAGACTGGGCCCATTCATCCTTCATACAGGCCTAACTTTATCCCAAAGCCTCACTGTTGGCCAAGGTAGCAGGACTTGACAGAGAATGGATCAGTCCTCGTGTTTTCAAAGTGCCCTCTATTTCGTAGGGTTGCTTTTTTTTCTTTTTCTTCCTTTCATTTTTTTTGTTTGTTTGTTTGTTTTAACCATTACCTAGTAGTCAAGGAAAAAACAGCTATGCAAGAAAAAAGACAATCATGACAGGAGGAAGCCCTTCTCAAGGGAGATCTGCTGATTAGGCCATTAAAAAGATCAAGGTCATTTTGCCTGGAGTTTGAATTTATACCAGCACACTGGACATTCGTACATAAGTATCAGAGTGCCGTTTTTGCATGTAGTTTTACAGACGTGTGTTTTGTTTCAGGGTGTCCACTGTATAGGAGAGTAGAACTGAGATGACAGTGGGGTGTGTGCAGGGCCTGCCGGGGTTAAATGCGAGTATTTTTGCTTCTCCAACATGGCCCCTCTGTTGCAACCTATGACTGCATCTGTTTTGGGGCTGCAATAGCATGGCCTTGGAGCTCACATCTCCAGGCTCCCTGAATCCCAGGACCCTCTCTCTACCTCCCCACCGCTGCTCTCCTCCAGGAACGTGTTACTGGCTCAGTTGTGTCCAACTCTTTGCTACTGCATGGACTGTAGCCCGCCAAGCTCCTCTGTCCATAGGATTCTCCAGGCAAAGATCCTGAAGTGGGTTGCCATTTCCTCCTGCAGAGGATCTTCCTGACCCCTGGATGGGACCCATATCTCTTATGTTTTCTGCATGGGTAGGCAGGTTCTTTTCCACTAGTGCCACATGTTGATACTCAGAGGTTAATTTCTTGAAGATCTTGTCTTCAATAGCCATTCCCACTTAGTCACTTACATATCATACAGCTCATCTTTAGACTTTGGGAACCATTGACTGTTACTGATGCTGTGTATGAGCTGACAGGTCTGTTTCCCTGTCCCTCCAGCATCAAAATAGAGACTCCGTGAGCAGGTACCTGGTCCGCCATCCTCACTGTTGGATCCTCAACACTAGGTACCTGGCACTTGACAGTTTCTGTATATAAATATTTGTTAAATGAATCAATGAATGAACAAACTAGAAACCTTTGTTATGGATTCCAAAAGGTTGCCAGTGAACTTCATCTCTCAAACCTGATGGTGTTGGGCATTCCATCTGGACCCCTGCGACCAGTGGGCTGGTTTGCAGCATCCCAGTCACCAAGAAGCACAGGGCTTGCCTGTGGCTAGTAGACCATGATACCTGGGGTGAGGCAAGAATGAACCTCCGAAACTCATCAGAGAGTCCTACTGGGCCATGACTAGCTGGGAGTTAGGAGAGCAGGGAGATCTTGATATGAAGCATAGAACAGAAAGTGGGGAAACCAGGAAAGAGGGAGAGCCTGGAGGGGTTCCCAGATCCATGGGAACACGGGTCCTTTGTGGAAGATCTCTGAAGTTTGGGTGAGCGGGTAAAGGAGCAGTCAGGGTCTCCTGGTTCAGATACACAGTGACCAGCAACTGTTCTCTCAAAGGCCTGAGTTCCTGTGGCTGCTTCACCATTTACTGCTGAGAACCTGAGGCCAGATCCAGGTGAGAGGGTTTTGGTAGGGAGGGGAGCAGAGGGGAGCACTCATTGCTGATTAAGCCTTTCTTGCAGCAGAGTAGAGGGGTGAATTCAGAGGAGGGGCCGTTCTCATAAAGATCACCAGGGAGCTTGTTGAGCCGTTCAGAAAAGAGAGGATGAGAGTTGACAACAGCAAAAAGGAGCAAGAGAAAGACATTCCTGCAAGAGGAATTACTGATTCAGAATTGGAAAAAAAAAAAGTGAATTAAATCAGATTAGATGGGTGGAATGGGGAAGAAGGAAGATGCCATGAGCCTGAGAAATCTAAGCTTGCTCAGCTGCCTGGAGGCTGTCAGATGTCTGAGAACAGCAAGGCAAGGGTGGGCTGGGGAGGGTGGTGGGCCTTATCTCAGGACAGACTGAGTGTAATAAGTTCCCAAGCCCTCCAGAGAGATTTTTCCCCCCATAAACAGATGGAAATATAGTTATAGAGAATAAGAAAATGGGAGAAAGTGTATTATTTTGAGTGAAGTGAGGCTTTAAAAGGAATTAAGACTTTTAGTGGAAGGAGAGGGCAGCAGGAGGACATTTTTAAAAGATATTTTATTTATTTTTTAATAAAAATTTTATTTATTTATTTATTTGTATTTTGGCTGCCTTGCATGGCATATAGGAAGGTTCCTTGACCAGGGATTGAACCCAGCCTCCAAAGTGAAAGTGCCAAATCCTAACCATTAGACCACCAGGAAACTCTTTGTGAGGTACCCCTCCCCTACCTTTTTTTTTTTCTTTTNGTGACTTCACTTTCACTTTTCACTTTCATGCATTGGAGAAGGAAATGGCAACCCACTCCAGTGTTCTTGCCCAGAGAATCCCAGTGATGGGAGCCTGGTGGGCTGCTGTCTATGGGGTCACACAGAGTTGGACATGACTGAAGTGACTTAGCAGCAGCAGCAAGCTGAGTTTCAGTTGGTCTCTTCTCAAGGGCTCCAGAATCCCAGGGTCTAGTCTATCCCAGAACCAATTTATTATATAAAGAAACAAAAACAACAGCTAGATCTTAGAAACAGTATTAGAGAAAGGAGAAACATAATGGTACCAAGACCCTGGGATGACATCACTATGGCTATTGAGCACTACACATAGCTCTAAGTTTCACCACTATAAGAAAGAATGATGATGGATTGTATAATTGTCCTAGTGTGGTGAGAGGATATTTGTCCACAGACAACAAACTTGTAATTCAAGGAGAAATTCACACAGATTCTTATGTAAAGGATAGCAAAAACGTAAGCAGTATCTTCCATGGGAGTGTAGCAAAAACCTCAAGGGAAACACAGGCTGTGCCTGCAGGACTGATTCCAGAATTCGTGGGTAACAAGAAAGAGAGAGGAGAAATCTCTTCAAGGAGGAGTCCATGTGGGAAGGCAAAGTAGTGAGGGCGGCCCGTGTCCGTTACAGAAATTGCTGTCTGGCCCAGGCTAGCAGATTTGAATTGCAGTGTGTTATGCCGACAGCCCTCTGGTATGTGAACCCATAGTGGACTTTCTGTTGCCTTCAGCTTCCTTTTTAACAAAACCATGATTTGATTCTGCCATCCACTTTTCCTTCATGCAACCATGTGCATCAGGGTAAGTGAACCTTGCTCCCAGCTCCAAGGGAGAGGCCTGACTGACTGGTCTAAAGGCAATCATATGCCTTGCCCATGATGAGTCTAGGAATATGCATATGACCTAATTCCGGCCACTGAGAGTGGAGAAGTCTGTTGGAGGATTCTGGGAAGAGTTTTCTTTGTTTCAAAGAAAGGGCCATAGAGAGATGCTCTCTTTTCTTCCTCTGTATTTTGTGTTATCTCTAGAACTCATCTTGCAATCATCTTGCAACTTGAAGAATGAAGTCACTATCGAAGATGACATAATAAGAGCTGGAAAGAACCAGGATGATTATGACTTTGTTGAGATTCTGGATCAACCAACCTGGGAACCTACCCTACCTCTAAATGTATTGTAAAGCAAATTTCAATTGGGACTTCAGCCACTTACAACTGAAAGCACGTACTTGTTGTTTAGTCACTCAGTCGTGTCCGACTCTTGCAACCCCATGGACTGTAGCCTGCCAGGCTCCTCTGTCCATGAGATTTTCCAGACAAGAACACTGGAATAGGTTGCTATTCCGTCTCCAAGGGATCTTCCTGACCCAGGGACTGAACCCACGTCTCCTGCATTGCCAGGTAGATTCTTTGTCACTCAGCCACAAGGGAAGCCCAGAAGCACATACTACACAAATANTGGACTGTAGCCTGCCAGGCTCCTCTGTCCATGAGATTTTCCAGACAAGAACACTGGAATAGGTTGCTATTCCGTCTCCAAGGGATCTTCCTGACCCAGGGACTGAACCCACGTCTCCTGCATTGCCAGGTAGATTCTTTGTCACTCAGCCACAAGGGAAGCCCAGAAGCACATACTACACAAATATTTATTGGAATACAACTATTATTAGGTGCTGAGGAAAGACTTTTAGATGATAACACATTTCTACTTCCATAGTGGTTTTATTGTTTAGTTGCTAAGTCGTGTCCAACTTTTTTCACCCATGTGGACTGTAGCCCACAAGGCTCCTCCTCTGTACATAGAGTTTATCTTATAGTGGAGCAGGGCTAGACATTCAGACTATTGACTTCACAGCTAATTGTTTAATCATGATATAGTGAAATGCTACAAAGGAGAGCATGCATAAGAGAATCTGACTTCTCCTGAGACTGGCACATTTTTTCTCAGTCTCTCTTACCTGGGCTTTTTTATTTCAACTGTGTTTCTTGTAAAAAGGTAATTTTCACTCAGGTCTAAGATTTGCTTCTTGTAAGGGCTTGTAGCATCCATTTGGTGACTATAGGGATAGTCATTGACTTTAAGTATAAGACCAACAGGACCAGAGCTGACATGCTTCTGTGAAGATTGTGGAGCCTATATTGTGTTCCTTCTTGGATGGAAGGAGTCCAACCTATCATTTGCCTAGGATGAGCAAATCCTATTTCACAGGCCAGCAATGCCAGGGAAATCCTGAAAAATGAGAGAATGAGGAGAGCTGGGGACAACACTTAGGGACCTCATGGAAGAGCGTGCGTGTGTGCGTGCTCAGTCGCTCAGTCGTGTCTGACTCTGCAGCCTCATGGCTGTAGCCCACCAGGCTTCTCTGTCCATAAAATTTTCCAGGCAAGAATACTGGGGTGGGCTGCCATTTACTACTCCAGGGGATCTTCTTGACCCAGTGATCAAACCTGTGTCTCTTGTAGCTCCTGCACTGGTAGGTGGATTCTTAACTACTGTGCCACCTGGGAAGCCCCCTTACAGTAGTACAAGTATTGAATAAATTACAAGCATCAATTAGCAGATGTCTGATTACAAGAGAGCAAAATCAAGATCTTTTTTTAAATTAATTAATTAAATTTTTTTTTTCATCTCAAGTGTACATGAGTTCCCAATCTTGAACCACCCCCCTCTTCCCACTCCACATCAACTCTCTGGATCTTCCCTGTGCACCAGTCCCAAGCATCCTGTATCCTGAACTGAATATAGACCGACGATTCGTTTCCTACACGACAGCACACATGTTTCAGTGCCATTCTCCCAAACCTTCCCCCCCCTCCCTCTCCCTCAGAGTCCAAAAGTCCATTCCATGCATCTGTGTCTCTTTTGATGTCTTGTATACAGGGTTATCATCACCATGTTTCTAGATTCCATATATATGAGTTAGTATACTGTATCGGTGCTTTTCTTTCTGGCTTACTTCACTCTGTATAATTGGCTCCAGTTTCATCCATCTCATTAGAACTGATTCAAATGTATTCTTTTTAATGGCTGAGTAATACTCCATTGTGTATATGTANCAAAAATCCACTCTATGCATCTGTGTCTCTTTTGCTGTCTCGCATACAAGGTTATCATTACCATGTTTCTAAATTCCATATATATATGTTAGTATACTGTATTGGTTGTTTTCTTTCTGGCTTACTTCACTCTGTATAATCGGCTGCGAGGGAATTTTAGCTCCCTGACAAGGTATTGAACTCATGGGCCCCTTGCACGGGAAGGCAAAATCTCAACCTCTGGACTTCCAGGGAAGTTCTCCTCTGTACCTAGTTTTAGACAATACAGATGCTCTTGGAGTCATTTGTGTACTTTCTGGAGCTTCTGAAAAGTAGGCCCCCGGTTTATCCATTGTGACATCCCATGGGCCTCGCCTAATAGCATGTAGACGATGCTTACGAAGCATTAACTGAGGGGATGATTCAGTTAGGACCTGTCTCTGACTGTGGAATTCTGGATAAGTGTTGAGACAAGTGTACCAATCACCGGTCACCAGCAGTCAAGGGAGAGTGGCAAGAAGGAGGCCCCGGAGCTGGCACTGGCCTCATCAGGTGAGCGTGGGGCAGCCCTGAGCCTTTTGCAATCTCCAGGGAAAGAGTTACGAGATTTTTAGAAGATGCTTTTCAAAAGGAGAATGGATTACAAGATGATGAGAAATAGTAACTCAGGACTGCATTCAAAGTGAGTCATACTGGGTAAGAGACTGGGGAAGACAGGGCAAAGGCCTGTCCCTCGGCCTCCCTGCTGGGGTGAGGGTGTTCCTTCTGCACTGTGAGAGGCTCCTTGTCTCAGGGGTCTCCTGGCTAGTGGTCAGGTGGGGTCCACTCCCTCCATCAGCCTCCCTGGTGTCGATGAGGCTTGTGTTCAGCTTCTCCTTGATGGGGGTGGAATGCTCTTAAGCTGTTGATCCACTTTTCACTTACTTTTAGAATGGTTCTTCTTCATATTTAACCTTCGAGCTTTTGATTAAGATCGCTAAAAGAGCCTAGTTCATTCTAAGCTCAGTCCACCCTTGTTATTTTTTTTCAGAATCCCTGGCCTCAAGGGAACTTAAACAAAACATCCAGACATTTAGCTCAGCTATGCTGATGGCCGCTAGTGACTCCAGGCAAATAGGAAAGACGCTTAGCAAAGAGAGATTGTATCTATTCCCTTCCTGAGATGATCCACATCAGGGAGTCAAACTAGTCATTAAAAGTATGTTTGTTCACAGAAGTTGCTTAATTTTTTTCACCCTAAATATCCAACTGTGCACAGGAGGAGGTCACAGACCATTGCAATGAAGAGGGACTTTGGAGTTTACTTAGTTCTTCCCATTTCATTTCACAAAGTGGAAAAGGAACAGTGGGGGGAGTGGAATTCAAACTTTCTAACAGACTTTATGGAATTTGGTAGCTCTTTTCCTCTCTAAACCTGGAGAACTTAGGCTCAGTTTAAAGTGCTTTTAAATGGCCACACGTCCTGGACAGCAGATAGGATGAGAACAGAAGTGGGAAAACACTGAATCGATGGACACAAAAGAAGAGCAATTAAGAAAAAGCTGCCCGAGCTGAGATTAATTCCACTCAAGTAGAGTGAACAAACCCTCCAATAGAGGAAGCACCATAAAACACTGATGAAATAAAGGAAAATCCCGATTTACCCAGTCCTTATTGAAAAGTTCTAATGAACAGATTCAGTGGGAAGTTTGCATGTCTTCACTGCGAATTCAGTAAATATTCACTGAGTATCTGCTCTGTTCTAAGCCCATGGGGATGAGGGTGAAAGTGAGGCTGTCCACATGCGTCAGGAGAAGAGCGAGCATTCATGGAGGGCTGCAGTGTCTCAGGCACTGGACTAACTATTAGCTCATTTAATTTTAATCGTAATTCCCATTGTTTGCCCATTTTATAGGTAAAGAAACTGAAACTTAGAGCAGGGAAGTAACCAGATCCCAGAGCTGGCAGGTGGTGGTGTTTCAGACTCAGGTCAACAGGAGTTTTCAACCACTGTGTCCAGTGACTCCCAGGAGAAACATCCCTGAAACTTGTAGTCGGATGGGTGGGGTGCACAAGAGCAAGAGTCCATATGATAAGGCCCCCTACCCAGTGGGATGGGGACCATTAAGGAAGAGTCTTGGGAAGCTAGTACCTGCAGAGGAACTTAAAGAATGAGGAAGGAGACGGCCACGTGGAGAGAAGTGAGGAAGTTTCTAGACAGTAGGACCTTGTCGGTTATCCATTTTAAATATAGCAGGGCTTGCGTGTCCACCCCCAAATCCAGTTTTCCAGAGAGAAAACGAATGGCTCTTTAAGGAGAAGTGAGCCGATAGTCCCAGGGGTCCTGGGACAGCTCAGCTTACTCAGGGACTGTGCCAGGATAAACAGAAGCACCCTGCCTGGAGTCAAGAAACAACCAAATGGTGCTAGGGTCACACTGGCCATAACCCAGCGGTTCAGCTTTGGGCCGAAAACCAGCTTCACAGAGAATAGCCCTGCTGCCACCAGGATGAGGAGCAAGGGCTGTACCCTCCGGCGGAAACTGCTGGTGGCTCTCAGGGCTCAACCTCTTTATAGCCTGGTCCACTGAGGCCTCCTCCAACAGCCCGCTGGACACTGCTCTGGTATAGGCCAGCCTGGGGCTCTGGAGGGCAGGGTGTAGTTAGACAGAACTCCCGAGAACCAGGTAAGTCACTGAAGACAGTGTCAAGCCAGCGTACCTCCTCCAGAACCCAGACCACCCCACCCCCCGCCTTCCATAGCCCACAGCTTTATTCAGCCTCAGCACCCGCAGAGGAGCAAGATGTGGCTGCTAACCGACCTGGAAGAAAGACAAGAGGTGGGACAAAGCGCAGACTAGGCTCCACGGGTGCTGTTGATGCCCAGGGCTCTAGCAGAGCTGGCTCCTTGTGCAACGCTTTGTGCTTCCTTAAAATCATGACTAACACATGGACACCAGGCAGCTGAGCAGTGCCAGGGCCCCTGGGAGCATTTGCTCATTTCTCCTTAGAGAGAGAGTCCTTTTTTCTCTCTTGAAAACTGGATTTGGGGATCAACATGTACACACTGCTGTGTTTAAAATGGATAACCAACAGGGACCTCCTGTGGAGCTCAGGGAACTCTGCTCAATGTGATGTGGTAGCCTGGATGGGAGGGGAGTTTCGGGGAGAAGGGACACATGTGCATGTATGGCTGAGACCCTTTACTGTTGACCTGAAACGGTCAATCAGATATACTTTAATACAAAAGAAAAAGTTAATTTTTTTTTTAAAAGCTGGATTTTCTCTTTCTCCATTTGCTTCCTTAGCCATCTCTACTGTCCCCATTCCTTTCTTCCAGATTCCTCCACCGCCCTCTGGGGAACTTGCTCCAAGGCCCACAGCACCAGGCCCAGACTTTTGCCCTGGAAGGGCAGTGCCCCTCTCTGGTCAAGGGCCGCCTCAATCTGAATTCGCTCAGAAACCTAGACCCATGCAGAGTCCCGGGGTCCCATTCCAGAGCCCCTGACACAGTCCTGCTGAACCAGGAACTGCTTTTTAAATAGTGCTTCCAGGTCACTTTTTCATTAATGAAGTTTTAAAATCACTGCCCTGGGGATAGAGACCCTGGAAACTTTCACATCTCTGATCTTGTCCTTCGTCTCTCCCATGGAACTTTCTCTGGGAAGGGAAGGTGCTGAAAAAGCACCAGGCAGTGCAGGGCTTAGCCTCTGCCTGTTGTCTTGTGTCTACCCATCTCTCTCCTCTGCTAGACCGTGGGTCTCTAGGATGGGAATCAGTTTCTACTTAGCTCTCCAACCCTGTGTCAATGTGGGTGCTCCCCTGCTGTTTGTGGGATAGATAAGTTGTTGATACAGCAAACCCTCCTCCTCCTCCTCCCCCCTCCTCTCTCTTCTTCTACCCTTTAGTCCTCTCTTTTCCCTTGGGGCCCCCCTTGGCCTTGGGCACAGAACCCAGATGTTTTAAAAGATGGTTAATATTTAAAGGAAGAGTCAGGCATAGCCCAGGAGATGGCTGGTTGCTCAACCGACAAACAAACCCACCTTCTTCTGCTCTTTCCTAAGCCAGCAGGAAGCAGCCAGGAGACTGTCACTACACAGCCACGCCAGGCCCGCTGGCCTCCCCACCCACGCAGCAATTGCGAAACGTTGCTGCAACCCCCTAAGGCTATAAATAGTCTTTTTAAGAAGCCATGTCGGGGACTGGGCAGGCCTGAGAGGTCCCTATTTGCTGCCCCTTCAAACAAGTGGAGAAAAAAATTTTAAGTGTCACTTACAAGAATCCAAACCTGGGGCCAAGCCTTTTCTGTCTACTTTGGAGTTCTGTCTGCCCACTCCTCCGCCCCCCAACCCAGGTGCCAAGTGCATTTTAGAGTCTCTAAGGCTTTCTGCTTATTGTTGGCCAATATGAAACTTCATCTTGCTGAAGCAATGATCATAATGAAGATAATGATAATGAAAGTAGTTATTTTAGTAGATTTTCCTTTCCCCCACCCATTCCTATGGCCTCCATGCTGCTGCTGCTAAGTCGCTTCAGTCGTGTCCGACTCTGTGCGACCCCATAGACGGCAGCCCACCAGGCTACCCGTCCCTGGGATTCTCCAGACAAGAACACCGGAGTGGGTTGCTATTTCCTTCTCCAATGCATGAAAGTAAAAAGTGAAAGTGAAGCCGCTCAGTTGTGTCCGACTCTTTGCGACCCCAGCCTACCAGGCTCCTCTGTCCATGGGATTTTCCAGGCAAGAGCTCCCTTACTTGTCTCTGATCTCATGTGCAGAGACCTCTGTAGTGTTTTCCATACCAATTCATGCCCTCTGTCCCTCCAGCCTACAAGATCAATTCTCCTACACACTCCCTTTTTTTCATGGTCTTTCCCTGTTCAGAATTTTTCAGTGACTTCTTATTGTATGGAACAGCAGCCTAGAATGTTTTAAATGCATACCCTCGTTCTTAATGTATATATCAATTTAGTACTCAAGATAAAATATTCAGTTCAGTTTAGTTCAGTTCAGTTCAGTCGCTCAGTTGTGTCCAACTCTTTGCAACCCCATGAAATGCAGGACGCCAGTCCTCCCTCTCCATCACCATCTCCCAGAATTCACTCAAACTCACGTCCATCGAGTCGGTGATGCCATCCAGCCATCTCATCGTCTGTCATCCCCTTCTCCCCCTGCCCCCAATCTCTCCCAGCATCAGAGTCTTTTCCAATGAGTCAACTCTTTGCATGAGGTGGCTAAAGTACTGGAGTTTCAGCTTTAGCATCATTCCTTCCAAAGAACACCCAGGGCTGATCTCCTTTAGAATGGACTGGCTGGATCGCCTTGTAGTCCAAGGGACTCTNTCGCTCAGAAACCTAGACCCATGCAGAGTCCCGGGGTCCCATTCCAGAGCCCCTGACACAGTCCTGCTGAACCAGGAACTGCTTTTTAAATAGTGCTTCCAGGTCACTTTTTCATTAATGAAGTTTTAAAATCACTGCCCTGGGGATAGAGACCCTGGAAACTTTCACATCTCTGATCTTGTCCTTCGTCTCTCCCATGGAACTTTCTCTGGGAAGGGAAGGTGCTGAAAAAGCACCAGGCAGTGCAGGGCTTAGCCTCTGCCTGTTGTCTTGTGTCTACCCATCTCTCTCCTCTGCTAGACCGTGGGTCTCTAGGATGGGAATCAGTTTCTACTTAGCTCTCCAACCCTGTGTCAATGTGGGTGCTCCCCTGCTGTTTGTGGGATAGATAAGTTGTTGATACAGCAAACCCTCCTCCTCCTCCTCCCCCCTCCTCTCTCTTCTTCTACCCTTTAGTCCTCTCTTTTCCCTTGGGGCCCCCCTTGGCCTTGGGCACAGAACCCAGATGTTTTAAAAGATGGTTAATATTTAAAGGAAGAGTCAGGCATAGCCCAGGAGATGGCTGGTTGCTCAACCGACAAACAAACCCACCTTCTTCTGCTCTTTCCTAAGCCAGCAGGAAGCAGCCAGGAGACTGTCACTACACAGCCACGCCAGGCCCGCTGGCCTCCCCACCCACGCAGCAATTGCGAAACGTTGCTGCAACCCCCTAAGGCTATAAATAGTCTTTTTAAGAAGCCATGTCGGGGACTGGGCAGGCCTGAGAGGTCCCTATTTGCTGCCCCTTCAAACAAGTGGAGAAAAAAATTTTAAGTGTCACTTACAAGAATCCAAACCTGGGGCCAAGCCTTTTCTGTCTACTTTGGAGTTCTGTCTGCCCACTCCTCCGCCCCCCAACCCAGGTGCCAAGTGCATTTTAGAGTCTCTAAGGCTTTCTGCTTATTGTTGGCCAATATGAAACTTCATCTTGCTGAAGCAATGATCATAATGAAGATAATGATAATGAAAGTAGTTATTTTAGTAGATTTTCCTTTCCCCCACCCATTCCTATGGCCTCCATGCTGCTGCTGCTAAGTCGCTTCAGTCGTGTCCGACTCTGTGCGACCCCATAGACGGCAGCCCACCAGGCTACCCGTCCCTGGGATTCTCCAGACAAGAACACCGGAGTGGGTTGCTATTTCCTTCTCCAATGCATGAAAGTAAAAAGTGAAAGTGAAGCCGCTCAGTTGTGTCCGACTCTTTGCGACCCCAGCCTACCAGGCTCCTCTGTCCATGGGATTTTCCAGGCAAGAGCTCCCTTACTTGTCTCTGATCTCATGTGCAGAGACCTCTGTAGTGTTTTCCATACCAATTCATGCCCTCTGTCCCTCCAGCCTACAAGATCAATTCTCCTACACACTCCCTTTTTTTCATGGTCTTTCCCTGTTCAGAATTTTTCAGTGACTTCTTATTGTATGGAACAGCAGCCTAGAATGTTTTAAATGCATACCCTCGTTCTTAATGTATATATCAATTTAGTACTCAAGATAAAATATTCAGTTCAGTTTAGTTCAGTTCAGTTCAGTCGCTCAGTTGTGTCCAACTCTTTGCAACCCCATGAAATGCAGGACGCCAGTCCTCCNCCAGTAGTCATGTATGGATGTGAGAGTTGGACTATAAAGAAAGCTGAACACCAAAGAACTGATGTTTTTGAACTGTGGTGGTGGAGAAGACTCTTGAGAGACCCTTGGATAGCAAGGAGATCCAATCAGTCCATCCTAGAGGAAATCAGTCCTGAATATTCATTGAAAGGACTGATGCTTAAGCTGAAACTCCAATACTTTGGCCATCTGATGCAAAGCACTGACTCACTGGAAAAGACTCTGATGCTGGGAAAGATTGAGGGCAAGAGGAGAAGGGGACGACAGAGGAAGAGATGGTTGGATGGCATCACCGACTCAGTGGACCTAAGTTTGAGTAAACTCTGGGTATTTGTGATGGACAGGGATGCCTGGCATGCTGCAGTCCATGGGGTTGCAAAGAGTTGGACATGACTGAGCTACTTAACTGAACTGAGATGGGTTATGCCCAAGGCCTATATTATGGATGTCTAGTTACTCTAATTGGTGTATTAGGGTGAAATCAAATCTTTATTACCTGAACTTTATTTGAGACCTAGGAGAAGGCAATGGCACCCCACTCCAGTACTCTTGCCTGGAAAATCCCATGGACAGAGGAGCCTGGTAGGCTGCAGACCATGAGGTTGCTAAGAGTCAGAAATGACTGAGTGACTTCACTTTCACTTTTCACTTTCATGTATTGGAGAAGGAAATGGTCACCCACTCCACGGTTCTTGCCTGGAGAATCCTAGGGACGGAGGAGCCTGGTGGGCTGCCGTCTATGGGGTTGCATAGAGTCGAACACAAGTGAAGTGACTTAGCAGCAGCAGCAGCAGCAGGAGTAATAAATCCTAAATCTTCATCAAAGTTTACTGAAATTTGTATCCTGGTTTAGTGTTCAATTAGCTCATTTTTGAAATCTGGGTAAAAGGTTAAGTAAATACTTTTGGATAGACTGGGCTAACTGTGGATGCTATATGGAATGATTATAATATTTTCAAATATTCAGTGAGTGAAGAAGACAAATCTCTCTTGACTATCAATCATATGGTTGTTATTATATTAAATTTTCTAAAAATTGTCTAATAGATCTTTACAATCTTCAAAATAAAGTAGCATTATCCCTACGTTACAGATATCAAGGCTTGAAAAATCAAATGTATGCATGCTCAGTCACTTCAGTCATTTCCTATTCTTTGCAATCCTATGGTCTATAGCCCGCCAGGCTCCTCTGTCCATGAGATTTCCCAGACAAGAATACTGAATTGGGTTGCCATTTCCTTCTCCAGGGAATCTTCCCAACCCAAGGATTGACCCTGCATCTCTTGTGTCTCCTGTATTACAAGCAGATTCTTTACCGCTGATCCAGTTCAGTTCAGTTCATTTCAGTCACTCAGTCGTGTCTGACTATTTGAGACCCCATGAATCTCAGCATGCCAGGCCTCCATGTCCATCACCAACTCCTGGAGTTTACCCAAACTCATGTCCATTGAGTCGGTGATGCCATCCAGCATTCTCATCTTCTGTCGTCCCTTCTCCTACTGCCCCCAATCCCTCCCAGCATCAGGGTCTTTTCCAATGAGTCAACTCTTCGCAGGAGGTGGCCAAAGTATTGGAGTTTCAGCTTCAACATCAGTCCTTCCAATGAACACCCAGGACTGATCTCCTTTAGGATGGACTGGTTGGATCTCCTTGCAGTCCAAGGGACTCTCAAGAGTCTTCTCCAATACCACTGTTCAAAAGCATCAATTCTTCGGTGCTCAGCTTTCTTCACAGTCCAACTCTTACATCCATACATGACCACTGGAAAAACCATAGCCTTGACTAGATGGACCTTTGTTGGCAAAGTAATGTCTCTGCTTTTGAATATGCTATCTAGGTTGGTCATAACTTTCCTTACAAGAAGTAAGCATTTTTTAATTTCATGGCTGCAGTCACCATCTGTAGTGATTTTGGAGCCCCCAAAAATAAAGTCTCACACTATTTTCACTGTTTCCCTATCTATTTCCCATGAAATGATGGGACCAGACACCATGATCTCAGTTTTGTGAATGTTGAGTTTTAAGCTAACTTTTTCNTTTTTAATTTCATGGCTGCAGTCACCATCTGTAGTGATTTTGGAGCCCCCAAAAATAAAGTCTCACACTATTTTCACTGTTTCCCTATCTATTTCCCATGAAATGATGGGACCAGACACCATGATCTCAGTTTTGTGAATGTTGAGTTTTAAGCTAACTTTTTCACTCTCCTCTTTCACTTTCATCAAGAGGGTTTTTAGTTCCTCTTCACTTTCTTCCCTAAAGGTGGTGTCATCTGCATATCTGGGGTTATTGATATTTCTCCCAAAATCTTGATTCCAGCTTGTGCTTCTTCCAGCCCAGCGTTTCTCATGATGNAGGCTCTTTAGTTCTTCTTCACTCTCTGCCATAAGGGTGGTGTCATCTGCATATCTGAGGTTATTGATAAATATTAGGGAAGCTTATTTTGGTTGTTCATATTTTAGTAAGCACAAATAGCAGTTTTAATATTTTTTCCCTGTCCTCTGGCAGATCATTTTGCATGCCCCACTGTGAACACCACTGACAATGGGTGAGATTGCATCATTTTGCTGGGTCACCAAGGCCTTCTAAGGCCTAGTTCCAGGTCATTCATTCACTCAACATTTCTTAGTGACTGTGATGGCCAGGCATGGGGCTAGGCTCAAGGCATAATAATAGGTAATCAGAGCCCCAACAGATCAAGAGCTTATAGGCCAGTGGAAAATGTAGACTCATAAATAAATAACTCCTGGAGAGACATAGCTATCATCACAGTTTGCACAAAAGGAGAATAGGGAAAGGAAAAGGCTTCATGAGGACTACTTCAGCTGGGTCTTGAGCTAGGTTTTCATTTCTAAAGTTTTTTCCTTCATGTGTGAAAATGGTACAGATGTTCACCGTCTCTATGATGGGTCTGTTGGGTTGTTTTTCTCAGGAAGATGCCAAACTTACCCTGAACCACCCATGCTCTCCCTCTTGTGATCGGGGTCAGACATTTGTAAGATCTTTGGTCCATGTCTGCGATGGTCTAAATTCAAAGACTAGAACTTTACTCTGCAGAATAGAACTTTTACTCAGTGCAGTGGAATGGTAACGTTGACCTGGCTCTATGCACTAGCAGAATGAAATAATCATTCAGAGGAAAAACATTGCATCCAGTTAGAAATGACAGTGCTCTTCATCTGCGGTGGGAAAAGATTTCTCAAGATCACAACAATGAAATGACAAATGTGAAGCGTAGCCCTGCAGGGACGTGGCCATGGGGGCAGCTGACACCTTGGGAAACACAGGATGTAGCAGACAACGAACTGGTCCGGAGTCAGAATCTGCAGTGCCAGGCTCAGCTCTGTACACCAGCCATCTTCCTGAAAAGCTCCCACCCTTTCTGGCTCACATGGCCCTTCTTGTCAAAAGAAGGTACGAGGTTCATTCACATCACTACAACTGACTCAATTTCATTCCTTTTTCTGGTTGAGCTAAAAAAAAAAAGGTATATTACTACATATATACGTAAGCTAGAAAGCTGGTACTGATGAACCTATTTGCAGGGCAAGAATAGAGACGCAAATGTAGAGAATGGACTTACGGACCCAGGGTGGGACAAACTGAGAGAGTGGCACTGACATTTATGCTCTACCATGTGTAGCACATGGGACTTCCCTGGGGCTCAGCTGGTAAAGCATCCGCCTACAATGCCAGAGACCTGGGTTCGATCCCTGGGTTGGGAAGATCCCATGGAGAAGGGCATGGCAACCGACTCCAGGATTCTTGCCTGGAGAATCCCCATGGACAGAGGTATCTGGCAGGCTACAGTTCATGGGGTTGCAAAGAGTTGGACACGACGGAGTGACCAAGCACATATGTAACCCAGATAGCTAGTGGGAAGCTGCTGCAAAGCACAGGCTCTTAACTCGGTGCTATGTGATGACCTAGAGGGGTGGGATGGGGGACTGGGAGGGAAGCTCAAGAGGGAGGGATATATGTATTCTTACGGCTGATTCATGTTGTTGTACAGCAGAAATTAGCACAACAAATTGTAATGCAATTCTATTCCAATTTTTTTAAAAAAGAAAGAAGGTATGAAGTAGAAGTAAAAAAAAAACAGAAAGAAAAAGGAGGTTCTTCTATCTAAGTATCTGGTTCTAAAGTGCTGCGTTTATTTCATCACATTTCCACACAGTATGAACAAAAGCAACATTTATTAGATCAGTGCTGCCTCTTGCATCTGAGTCTGGCTGCTTTTATTATTCTCGTCCAGATCATGGTACTTGATCTGCCGTTCCTTTTAGAAAATTCTTTACAAGTGCAGACCATGAGACAGACTCTTTGTTCTCTCCTGTTTTCATCCTGGCTTCATTCTGAGCCTCTTCTAATATTCTCAAACAAGGAGTGAGGACAAGGAAACATAAAAAGAGACATACATGGAGAAACAGGGATATGACTCTTCACCAGAGAGAGAAAGAGCCAGAAACCAGCACCCCATAAAAGTGGACTTTAGTGCCTTGAATACTATGTTTCAATATTCCCCTTTGTGGATGACAATGAGAAAGGCAGCTTACCTATTAGGGTATTATGGGAGAAATAGGATACAACTTAAAAACCCATCATCAACAAAACACTGTTTATGTGCTCATTGTCGCAAGCAACATTAATTGCCTCTTACCTGGGCGGTAGTGGTCCCAAAATAAAGGTCTTAACCCATTCATCCTGCAGGAGCTGCACCCAGGCAGCACTGGCTGGGGAGGCAGGGTGGTCTGCTCTGGGTCTCATGAGGACCCAGTGAACATTTTGGGCCAAGTTGAGGCTGAAGGTTGGCCTCCTGTTTAAGACGACTAAGCAGTGAGCATGGATACTCCAGTCTAGACAATAAATAGCTCAGTAAATGGCAAGATATTCCAGGAGCTCTTGAACAAGATGATCCATGGGCTCAGGTTCAAGTTATTTTATAATAGGGGCCACAAGTGATGCTGAAGCTGAAGCTCCAATAATTTGGCCACTTGATGTAAAGAACTGACTCATTAGAAAAGACCCTGATGCTAGGAAAGAGTAAAGGCAGGAGGAGAAGGGGATAACAGAGGATGAGATGGTTGGATGGCATCACTGATTCGATGAACATGAGTCNGGGCCACAAGTGATGCTGAAGCTGAAGCTCCAATAATTTGGCCACTTGATGTAAAGAACTGACTCATTAGAAAAGACCCTGATGCTAGGAAAGAGTAAAGGCAGGAGGAGAAGGGGATAACAGAGGATGAGATGGTTGGATGGCATCACTGATTCGATGAACATGAGTCTGAGCAAGCTCTGGGAGTTGGTGATGGACAGGGAAGCCTGGCGTGCTGCAGTCCATGGGGTCACAAAGAGTCAGACACGACTGAGCGACTGAACCGAACTGAGCTAAGTGTTAAGTCACTGGCCTGGATAATTTTGAAGGTCAAAAGATGAAAATACACTACCCCGGAGTTTAGAACTTACATAGAAATTAGTACTGTATGGATGGGCTGGAGGAGGCATGGCAATCCACTCCAGTATTCACGCCTGGAGAATCCCATGGACAGAGGAGCCTGGTGGGTTACTGTCCATGGGGTCCCATAGAGCCGGACACGACTGATGCTAACACACACACACATATGGATGGAAGCTGTTTTATTTTACCTTAAGGACTCTGGGTGATGGGCAAGGCGACTATTATGTCTCCGTTGTTTCAATAGGTGGGAATGTGGGCTGCAGAGGTTACAACTCTTCCAAGTAACACAGAACTTGTCTTTAGTTTGATTCGTTCTTCAGAGTCAGACACGACTGAGTGACTGAAATGAACAAGTCAGAAAATACCATGAGGATATTTATTTATTTATATTCACAGACTATCAAACAAATGAACATCCTCATAGTATTTTCTGACTTGTTGCCCCTATTAGTGAAATAAATTGAACCCAAGCCCATTGGCCATCTTGTTTAAGAACTCCTGGATGTGTATTTCGGAGAAGGCGATGGCACCCCACTCCAGTACTCTTGCCTGGAAAATCCCATGGACGGAAAAGCCTGGTAGGCTACAGTCCNTATAAAATGAGAAGGTTGATGGGATGGAGTTGGAAAACGGGTCCTAGGCCCAATTTGAACTTGTGTGGAGGCCTTCCCCACACCCACAAGCAAGCCTCAGATGCCAATCAAGTGTCTGAGAAGTCGACCTAATTCTGACATTGTTTGCCTGGAGATAGAATCAGACTCCATGGGTAAAAGTCTCAGTCCCATGGGACCGCCCTCCACTTCAGATGCCCATCACACAGCTGGGTGCTTTCTTCTAATAGACTGGATATGAATCTCGGAGGTTCCAACAACCGGCTCCTTGGGTTGCATTCATTTTACCAGAAAGGCTCACAGAGCTCAGGAAAACCTTTGAACTCTCTAGAGTGCTGATTTATTAAAAAGGGATATTAATGGGTACGAATCAACGGTCAGATGAAAAGATACACAGGGTGAGGTCCTTCTGTTTTCATAAAGCATGGGACCCGGCACGAAGGCACAAAGAAGTGTTTTGATTCCCCAAGGTGGAAGATCTCTGAAAAAGAGTCAGAAAGCTGTCCTTTGGAGGTTTACAGAGGCTTACACAGTCATGAATGACTAAATCATTGGCCAATGACAGTTGATTCAACCTCCAGCCCCAGAAATCAGGGGGTGGGACTGTAACTACTAACCCTGCAATCACAAGGTTGGTTTTCTTGGCCAATAGCCCTCACTCTGGGGTAGAATTTAAAAGTCACCTTCATTAGCATGAACCCAATTGTGGTGGCAGAAAATTACAAGGGTTTTGGGAGCTGTTAGCCAGAAGCTGTGGATGAAGACCAAATATATATGAGAAATATACATTTGGTCATGTGAATGATCAACTATTTATTTCTCTTATAAATCACAATATCATGTTAGCTAATGCTATGGTGGTAATCATTTTGCAACACATACATTTTGCAATGTATCATTGGCTTAAAACTCAACATTCAGAAAACTAAGATCATGGCATCCACTCCCATCACTTCTTGGCAAATAGATGAGGAAACAATGGAAACAATGAGAGACTTTATTTGGGGGGGTTCCCAAATCACTGCAGATGGTGACTGCAACCATGACATTACCATGAAATTAAAAGATGAGTGTTCCTTGGAAGAAAAGCTATGACCAGCATAGACAGCATATTAAAAAGCAGAGGCATTACTTTGCCAACAAAGGTCCATCTAGTCAAGGCTATGGTTTTNAGGAGTACATCAAGGCTGTATATTGTCATCCTGCTTATTTAACTTATATGCAGAATACATCATGCAAAACGCCAGGCTGGATGAAGCATAAGCTGGAATCAAGACTGCCAGAAGAAATATCAACAACCTCAGATACACAGATGACACCACCCTATGGCAGAAAGTGAAGAAGAACTAAAAAACCTTTTAATGAAAGTGAAAGAGGAGTGAAAAAGTTGGCTTAAAGCTCAGCATTCAAAAAACGAACATCATGACATCTAGTCCCATCACTTCATGACAAATACATGGGGAGACGATGGAAACAATGACAGACTTTATTTTGAGGGGCTCCAAAATCACTGCAGATGGTGACTGCAGCCATGAAATTAAAAGACGCTTGCTCCTTGGAAGAAAAGCTATGACCAACCTAAATAGCATATTAAAAACCAGAGACATTATTTTACCAGCAAAGGTCCATCTAGTCAAAGCTGTGGTTTTTCTAGTAGTCATGTATGGATGTGAAAGTTGGATCATAAAGAAAGCTGAGCGCCGAAGAATTGATGCTTTTGAATCGTGATGTTGGAGGAGACTCTCAAGAGCCCCTTGAACTTCGAGGAGATCCAACCAGTCAATCCTAAGGGAAGTCAGTCCTGAATATTCATTGGAAGGACTGATGCTGAAGCTGAAACTCCAATACTTTGGCCACCTGATGCGAAGAGCTGACTCATTGGAAAAGACCCTGATGCTGGGAAAGATTGAAGGCAGGAGGAGAAGGGGATGACAGAAGATGAGATGGTTGGAGGGCATCAGCAGCTCAATGGACATGAGTCTGAGCAAGCTCCGGGAGTTGGTGATGGACAGGGAAGCCTGGCATGCTACATTCCATGGGGTCACAAGGAGTCAGACACGACTAAGTGACTGAACTGAACTGAACTGGGACTGGTCATAACTTTTCTTCCAAGGAGCAAGCATCTTTTAATTTCATGGCTTCAGTCACCATCTGCAGTAATTTTGGAATCCAAGAAAATAAAGTCTGTCACTGTTACCGTTGTTTCCCCATCNTTCCATGGGGTCACAAGGAGTCAGACACGACTAAGTGACTGAACTGAACTGAACTGGGACTGGTCATAACTTTTCTTCCAAGGAGCAAGCATCTTTTAATTTCATGGCTTCAGTCACCATCTGCAGTAATTTTGGAATCCAAGAAAATAAAGTCTGTCACTGTTACCGTTGTTTCCCCATCTATTTGACATGAGGTGATGGGACTAGATGCCTGTATAGCTATAGAAGCGATTAAATCAGTGGGTGAAATAGATTGGGGAAAATAGTGTAATACAAATGACAGGAAAAGGNATGGACAGGGAAGCCTGGTGTGCTGCAGTCCATGGGGTCACAAAGAGTTGGACACGACTGAGCAATTGAGCCGAATGTATAATTTTATAATATATAAATATACATTTATATAAATATATTTTACAATATATAAATATACTTTTAATACTTATTTTTAGTACATGTGACTGGCACATGGAAAGCACACAGGAACTGTCATTGTGAGAACCCCTAAGGTTGTTGTCCCAGAACAAGCATTCCTCCTAGTGCAGCAGGGGAAGCTGAGGCTCAGGAAAGTTAGTCATTGACAAAAATTGCACAGCAATTGACCTGTGGTTCACTTGTCCCAGTTAATTCTTTGATTTCTATATAATTCAGGAAACAGCTGAGTGAAGACAAAGATTTCTAATGGAAGTTTAAGCAAATATGTCATTGTTTTCCTAAACATGGTCCAAAGCCAGTTGCAGTACTATGTGTGTACAGTAACACCTTACCCAAGCAAGATGGAAAAGTTGTGGCTAACACCAGTGTCCCATAAGGATAAGGTCTGAACTGCTGCTTGGCACTGAATCCCTCTCAGCTTGTCCTCGCCTGCCGTCCTGTGCTTACCTCCTGACCCAGCCCCTCATGAGTCCTGGTGTCAGCTAAAATCCACAGCACGTCGTTCTCATAACAGGGATTTCACTCCTGGCCCTGGCTGAGTTATCCAGATGCCCATGTTCATCATCACATTACAGTATGTGACCCACGTGACGTGTGTACGGAGAGTCCTCTTTCTCTAGCAACTCCAGCCTAACCTAGAGTGGATCAGATCCTCCCAAAGTCAGGAGAGATTTGATCCTGTAAGACTTCAAAACTCAGAATGTCTGAACCCTAACAAAAACTCGTGGTTGTTCTGAGAAGATAGCAAGAAAGAAAACGTAATCTAGTGTCAGCGGTAAAGTAAAAGCAAATAAGAAAGGAACGTCTTCAGCTATACACCTGAAATTGTAACACAGCACTATAAATCAACTATACTCCAATAAAAAAAAATATTTTTAATGACACATGCTTTCCTGTTAAATAAAATTAAAAAAAAGGGGGGAACTAAATAGCTTGCATGAGTTTGAGTAAACTCCGGGAGTTGGTGATGGACAAGGAGGCCTGGCGTGCTGCAGTCCACGGGGTTGCAAAGAATAGGACACGACTGAGCAACTAAACTGAACTGAAATATCTTCCATAGATTGTCATGCTATCATAATTATTTATGTTTTTCTCCCACCGTTACAATGGGAATTTACTTTTTTCCCCATCTTTGGAACCGCAATCCTTATGGCAGGGCATATTAGTACATGCAAGGCAGGTGCTCTGTGGTCCACTGAGTGCTCTGACCACAACTTAGTCTCTTATTGAGGGGTCGTTACTGTGTCCAGTAATGTGCTGGGGGCTTGGGAGACGCATCTGCCTTTTGAGCTGAGCTCAGATCCAGCCGCAGCACTTCGCTTTTTCAACCCTGGAGATGGTCACCATCCGGGTTGCAGTGGAGTGAATACCAAGGCCCCGCAGAGGTCTCTGCAGTTCTTTGCACCCGCCTTCCACACTCTCCCCTCTGCTCTCGTTTCTGCTTCGGGTCACTCCTCTGCCGGTCTCAGCCGCTCGGAACTTTGACAGACCCCCTCTTCCTAAAGCCTTCTGGCCGCACATCGGCTCTCTAATACACCGTCTCCTCTGTTTCACTCCTGTGGCTTTGTGTTTGCATGTCTTATCTCCTCTCTAAGACTCTAAACTCCTGCCCAAGGGGGTTCTTATCTCCTTTTCTGCTCTTCAGAGCGCTGAGCAGATTGCTCGGTACATAACAGGCACTTAATAAATCATTCGTTCATTGGTACCGACATTCTTCACGTTCTGAGAGATGAAACTGGGGTCCTCTGATCTTGGTACTCCAAGCTCAGTCAGCCCCCTTGGCACCTTCTGGGAACGCGGTAGAAATGCAGAATGGCCAGCTTGCCCCAGACCGACTGACTCAGAGTCTGCATTTTAAGAAGGACCCCAGGGCATTTGTGTGTGTGAGATGAACTGCTCCAAATGACACTAATTGCAAGTACTTGATATTTCCTTCCTCACTTGCTTCTGTTTCTGCTTCTCCCAAACCTGGCTCTTCCTGTGCCCTCCCCACCCCTTCCACTTCCCTAGTGCTTTACTTTAACTATTTTATTTCCAATATCCTCAGTTCACCCATGCCTCAAGTTTCTCTTTCCCATCTGCAAAATGCCAGCAATTCACCTCCTCCATTCCTTTCTTGTTCTTTGATCACCCAGTGCCTGCACACTAAGGTCTCCTGTTTTGTTGACTCAATACACATCTTGTTCATCAAACAGCTACCTGAGAGAAATGCAGAGAGAAACCTGAGCCCAATCTTCTCTTGAATGGGTTGTAGCTCTTTTCACTGTTTCTGTTTATCAGTTTACTCCTAACTGAATAGGAATTAAGAATTCATTGACCCACAGAAAATGTAACGTGGCAGGGAAAACTGTGCTCGTCCGTTTATAGGCTCAACTGCTTAAAGGAATTTGAGAAATAAGCAGTCTTCATCAGTTAAGCCTAAACCTTCAACTCAAAGAAAGGTATGCCTCACTTAAAGGTGATCAAACACAGAAAATTATACTTAGGAGAAGGAATGCCAGAGTTTGCTTTAAACTATAATTCTTCCACTTAAAAGACTTCAAAAGGTCTTTAATGGAGTCATTTTTGAAGTGACTTTAAAAACTACATTTGTTCACATCTTGATAAGAGGATGGGTGTCTTAAAATTCAGAGGAGACACCTTCAGTTTGAGTTGTTAAAGTTTATGTGGAATCCAGGAAACAGCAAATTTGGGGACTGAATTTTAAGGAAGACCACCTCTCCCATATTTTGTAGCAGGAGCTAAGCAGTTAAACACTGCTGCTGAAGATCATATATTTTTTGACTCAGATTTCCTACCTGAGGCTTGATTTGCAATGATAATTTTCTTTAGGTATTTTGAAAGGCAATTGTTTATGAAAAAGATAAGTTGGATAGAGTCTTCCTTAAGGCCAAGGGTCAACAATAATTGAGTTGCTTGATTTCTATTCATTTTTCTAAAATCTCTGCTTGAACAATAACTTTCTTCCTCAATCAATTAGTCTAACAATTCATATCAATATTTTATTTTTAATGGCTAACTACTCATTTCATTAAAAATGTAAGTGCACTAGCTCTGTGTAAAATGACTCCATTGGGATAAGCTTATTTAAATATTCATAACATAAAAATTAATAAATCTGAGCTCAGTGTTTGCATTTTAAAGAGTCAGGTTACTGTCAACTAGATTTGATCCTGGTTGAGATTTAGTAAATTAAAAGCCCTGAGCATCATTTAAAAAAAAAATTTTGATTCTTCTTTACAATAAAACAATGCAACAGAAATACTATGGGAACAGTACTACTATCCGATAACTCATGACTTCTTTCAACTTCATCCACTTACAACTAGCTGCCCTTCTGTCTTTCCTGTTACCCTCCACTTAGGATTCTGATCACTAAATAAGCCTGTCTGAAATCAAAGGAGTTATGTGCTGGATAGGAATTATATTTATTTCCTGTTAATTCAATCTCTTTTTCCACTCCTTCCCCAACTCGTGTCAAAAAAATAATAATAATAATAAATAGAGTCAATGAATCATAAGAGTGCCCAGCAAGAACTGTGGAGTAAGCTGTGTCCACTGGGATTCCTGCCAATTGGCGGAAGAGGCATACGCTTCACCGGGTTATGTCTGCTTGTCACGTGTTTGTTCTTGAATGTATATAGCCTCAGAATCTGCAAACTTGATAAATCTGTACATTGGGTTAGCATGTGGAAGACTGATAGAGTCTAGAGCAGAAATCTCTGATAAGCTACTGAAGGTTTGAGAATCTCATTTGTATTATTCACAAAAGCAAACTTGAAACAGACCCAAGACTTAAGTGTTAGATCTGAAAGAAAGACCTTATAAATCACCTAGAGGGAAACATATGGAAAGAGCTTCTTGATTTTGGTCCTGGTGAAGATTTTTTTAGTATACTACTAAAAGTATAGACAAAAAGAAGCAAGAATAAACAAATAGGACTATCTCAAACTGAAAAGCTTTTGCACAGCTAAGAAAACTCTCAATAAGATGAAAAGACTACCTGTGGAATGAGAGAAAATATTTGTAAACCATATATCTATTAAGGGTCAATATCTAAAACACATAAGGAATGCATACAACTCAATAACAAACAAATAAATAATCTGATTTTTTAATGGGTGAAGGTCTTGTACAGATAATTTTCCAAAGAAGACATGCAAATAGCCAATGGGTACATGAAAAGGTGCTCAACCATATTAGTCATTCCTGTTGTTCAGTCGCTCAGTTGTGTCCAGCTCTTTTTGACTTCATGGACTGTCTTTGAATTCTCACTTCCTTTTATGAAAATAGATGCTTTTCGGGATTGAACCCTTTCAGATTTCAGGTTTACTTGTTGATGTTCAGTCACTCAGTCGTGTCTGAATCTATGACCCCATGGCCTGCAGCATGCCAGGCTTCCCTGTCTTTCATCATCTCTTGGAGCTTGCTCAAACTCATGTCCATTGAGTCGGTGATGCCATCCAACCATTTGGTTCTCTGTCATCCCCTTCTCCTCCTGCCTTCATCTTTCCAGCATCAGGGTCTTTTCTAATGAGTCAGTTCTTTGCATCAGGTGGCCAACGTATTGGAGTCTCAGCTTCAGCATCAGTCCTCCCAATGAATATTTAGGGTTGATTTCCTTTAGGATTGACTGGTTTGATCTCCTTGCAGTCCAACAGTGTGAAAAGATACCAGTCATAAGGGGATACAAATCAAAACCACAATGAGATATCCCCTCACATTATCCAGGAGACTATTGTCAGGAAGACAAGAAATAATGTGTGGAGAGGAGGGGTTATTGTGAAGGACATGGAGTTTGGAGTCAGGAGGCAGAAGCTGTATCCTTTAGTCATCAAATCTCTAAGTTCTTTTCCAGTTCTAAAATTATGGTTACAAAGAGTAAGCCTTTGAAAGAAAAACCCAAGGCTGGACTGGTAGTATAAAAAGATCCAGCACCTATCACATAGCTGATACAAAAAGATCCATCCGACCCATAGGGGCCAAGGTCACACACCTTCACCTGGAGCCCACACAGAGCCTCAGAATCCTCTACTACCTCTTTGCTCAGCCTCTACAAAATGCTTATAATCAGCCCACAAGCTGAAGCCTATATGCCATCTCTGAAGGTGACTGGTTAATAGAGGAGAAAAATAATTCTTTTCCTCCTGGGCAGGGCAGGGCAGAGCCCAGTAGTAACAACTCCCTCATTCCAGAGCCTACATACGCCTTCCAACTTTGGAGATCCAACTCCAGATTTGAGGCTGAAACTAAAGAGCAGCCACCAGAACGGTGGAGATGAGACACCCAGGTTTGTTTGGAATGGTCCCTGAAGTCCGGCACACAAACGCTTCTGTATATTTACTTCTCAGAGATCCCGAGCTTTGTTTGTGATTCTGGTCATCCTTTAGAAATTAAATTCTCTCCTGGGCCAAGTAAGGAAAGAAAATACTCAAAGCCACACACTGTATTTATTTGATTTTACCAAAAGCTTCTAAAATTCCGTTTTCTATTACAAATGAGGCGCATGTGCAATCCATATACGCAGGAGAGACAGATGGTGTATAGTCTTTCCCCTGCACATGTACACAGAGGCTATGGATGTGTAAGATATACAAAGAGTCGAATGTTTAGAAAGTCTGTGTATATTATACACAGCTGAAAAATCCTGGAGTCATCTCCTCTTGAGTTTCTCCAAGTGTGGTCCATTATCCAGCTGCATCAGAACCTTCTGGCGGTGTCTGTTAAAATGGTGGCCCCCCCATCCAAACCTCTTGAATCACAGTCGCTTCCCCCCACCTCTGCCAAAACTGATTTGGGGTCAGTAGTCTATTATTGGATGGCAGGCAGCCTCTTGGAGCCACAGATGTTATTCTGTGATGCTGGAGACCTAGGTGTGTGCTTCTGGGCATGACTATATTTCACAAAGGTAAATGCATTTTTAGACTTATCAGTGGCTTTAATGTTCTTTTTCTCTCTCTTTTCCTCTATCAGCAAATCATGGCTTTAATTACCCCTGTGTTGCTTTTTTTTTTCATTAGCCTTTCCTTCTGGGTTTGTAGCACATTATGTTTAGCTCTGGTTAAGCTTCTAGAATCATCCTTTGTTACATCTGGACTTGCTTCTCCCCCTTGAGTCATTACAGCCTCTTTGCAGTTTTCCTGCTGTGCCCTTGACACAATTAAATGGTCTTGATTTCCTGAAATCCAATAATTAAATGGGCGAGAACGAGCTACGGGAAAAAAATGAACAACAGCCACACTGCATCTTTATATCTTTCTCTCTCTTTTTTTTTTTTCCCCTGGAGGCAGCCCACAAATTTAAGCTAATATGATTAAGAGGGAATACATGGATCCCTTCATCATTACAGAAAAGCAGGGCCCTTGGAAGAATAAATTATGGCACCTGTTTAGCTGCTTTAAAATCACTAACCTAAAAGGTGCAGATAAAAAGACCATAAGCGGAAGAACCTGAAGGAAGAATTTCAGAAGTTATCTGTACTAAAGGTCTCAATTCAGCCAGGGCTCTGGGTCTTCATTTGTAGATCCCAATCTTGAAATCGACAAATGGTACATGGTAAAGGACAGAGAGGTCAGAGAGCCTTCTAGCATCAGCCCAGGACCAAAGGGTGGAAAACTACAGTCCTCTAAGGTAGTATCTGGCTCATCCTGCACAAATGAGGTGGGCCAACAGCTTGTACATCAAAAGATCTGCAGCTACAGGATTCAACAGCTAAGCCAAGCTCTTGAAAATGCTGATTTTCCCCTGCCCTGTGGGCCAGAGGGGTTTTTTTTTCCTCCCCCTGAAAGCTTATTTTCCCTTAGAGCAGGCATCCGATGTGCTGTCCTTTGGGGAAAGAGCTGCTGTCAAAATTTCTGCCACGGGAAGGATCTTGCAGATTTTATTTTGCTGCATGTTGTTACATGCTGCCCTCCGGTAAGAATTTATCGCAGCTCTTCTGTAGCATGGAGGAGTTGGAGGTACAGGGTAACGTGGGTGGTGGGGCTGAGGGCATGCAGGGTCTTTGCTTTCCCAGGAACTGCAAATGTTTACTGAGGCTGCAAGACCTCCTTTGAGCTGTGTTAATGGCAGATGTGGGAAAAGGGGCCAGGGGATCTAGACTGATATCTCAGAGAGAAATAGGAGATCACAAGCCCCATTATGAGGTGGAGATACAGTTTTTGAGCATTTTTCATGTGCCAGACCTCTGTTAACAGGGTGACTGCGGCCATGAAATTAAAAGACGCCTACTCCTTGGAAGAAAAGTTATGACCAACCTAGACAGCATATTCAAAAGCAGAGACTTTACTTTGCCGACTAAGGTCTGTCTAGTCAAGGCTATGGTTTTTCCATTGGTCATGTATGGATGTGAGAGTTGGACTGTGAAGAAGGCTGGGCGCTGAAGAATTGATGCTTTTGAACTGTGGTGCTGGAGAAGACTCTTGAGAATCCCTTGGACTGCAAGGAGATCCACCCAGTCCATTCTGAAGGAGATCAGCCCTGGGATTTCTTTGGAAGGAATGAGGCTAAAGCTGAAACTCCAGTACTTTGGCCACCTCATGGGAAGAGTTGACTCATTGGAAAAGACTGTGATGCTGGGAGGGATTGGAGGCAGGAGGAAAGGGGACAACAGAGGATGACATGGCTGGATGGCATCACTGACTCAATGGATGCGAGTCTGAGTGAACTCCAGGAGTTGGTGATGGACAGGGAGACCTGGCGTGCTGTGATTCATGGGGTCGCAAAGAGTTGGACACGACTGAGCAACTGAACTGAACTGCTACTGCTACCTACAAAAATTTGTAACATACAAGTACCTAATATCATCTGGCATAATTCCCACAAGAAGCCTGTGAAGTTCACAGGATAATCTCTTTTATACAGATGAAGTTTAGGGAATGAAGTTTCTTGGTCAAGGTCATGTGAGTTGATTTCAAAGGACCTTGATATTAACACCTATTCTCCTTGCCTAATGTTTTCAGTAGATGATGGCATTTAAGACTCATAAAGCTCTGGATGGTGGGTGGGTATTACACCCCATCCTATTTTACAGGTGAGTAAATGAAAGTCTAGAGAGCTCAGATGAGGTCCTGTCTGGAGGGACGCCTGGTAAGTGATGACTCTAGGACACATGTCCGGATCTACCTCGTGCTAAACGTGCCCTCAAGGCTGGAGAGGGGGAGCTTCAGAGCAACCACACACACTGGTCGAGATCCACGAGGGTCAGACCCTGACACAGGGCCTTGGCTGGTGGCACCTCAGCCTGGGGCTAAATCACCCAATCCTGGCTACAGATGTGTAGATTTGACTTTCGCACCTTAAGCAGGGTATACATTCAGACAGAAGAGAGCTGAGTGATGAAATGCACAGCCCAGACAGTATTGAGTGGTCAGGAAGAGCAAGAAATCAGTGTGAACCAGAGTGGTTGGGGAAGGTCTCCTGGAAAATGCATAGAAAATATACAGTGCTATTTGAAGAAGCAAGGAATTATTTAATATGCACCTTTTTATTCAAGGCCTAGGAACATTTTCAATGTGCTAGACATGATGCGGAGGCTGAAGACATATGAAATACATTTTCTGGACTCAAATGGCTTTAGACTCTGATTGGTGCAATAGAACGCAGAGGAAATGACAGTGATCAATACCCAGCCAGTATCCAATTAAGGCTAAAGTATGTTCCATTATCTCCAAGTACTACTGAGCTTCAGAGAATGAGAGATCAGCAAGGGAAGGAGGGTTAAGAAAGTTTCCCACATCGCCTCCAAATAAAATCAATAAATTAATGTTCTTTTAAAAAGAAAGTTTCCTACAGGAGGGGGTCCAGAGCTGTGGCTTGGAGGATCCAGGGGTCGGAGGGAGGGTTTCACAGCTGCAAAGGCACAGAACAGGGAGAGAGCCTGGTGTGTGTGTGTTTAGGGCTGCACACAGTGGGTCAAAGCAAGAGGTATGAAGTCATCGAGGAGAGACTGCTTCCAGCCTTGCAGGATGTGGTGGCAACGGCAACGTAGAAACATTTCATCTCTAAAGAAAGACTATGGGGCTTTCCCTGGTGGTCCAGTCGTTCAAACTTGGTGTTTCCACTGCAGAGGGTGTAGGTTCAGTCCCTGGTTGGAGACCTAAGATCCAGCATGCCATGTAATATGGCAAAATAAATAAATAAAAATAAATAAAAGAAAGACTATGGCCATCAGAAAAAGAGACAGTTGGCCACACAGCTGAGGACAGCATGGGTGAGTGTTCGCTCTACCCATCACAGCAACTTCCACAGAGAATGCGTCCCAACCCAAGTGGTCCGTTCTGAGTGGCTGGTGCATTTCTCTCTCTCTCTCTCTTTTAAGTTGGAATATAGTTGCTGTACAGTATTAGACAAGTTACAGGTATACAGCATAACAATTCACAGTGTGGGTTCTCAGTCGTGTCTGACTCTTTGAGGCCTTTTGGACTGTAGCCCGCCAGGCTCCTCTGTCCGTGGGATTCTCCAGGCAAGAATACTGAAGTAGGTTGCCATCTCCTCCTCTGGGGAATCTTCCCCACCTGGGGATCAAACACGAGTCTCTTGTGTCTCCTGCATTGCGGGCAGTTTCTTTACCCAGTGAGCCATCAGGGAAGCCATGCTCCATTTACAGTGATTAAAAATGTTGGCTATATTCCCCGTGTTGTGTACATTTGCTATTTTTATTCACAGCAGCCTCTGTGAACATGGTTCAGGTGGCTCCCTCCCTAAGAGAGGCCTCTGCTCCCCTCATAAACGAAGTGGCCAAATCTCTGAAGCTGATAATCCAACCCAGACTGTGGCAAAATTGCCCCATAAGGCCGTTCAGTGTGAACCTGCTTGTCTCCCCAGGACCCCGGATGGTCCCATGTCTCTCTGGTTGAACAGTGAATGACTCCAGGGCTGTTACCACCCACTCCCCTGTACAAGGGGCCCTGGCCACCCCATGTGACCCCATCTACACTTTAATAAACACATCTGGAAGGTGCCCAGCAATCCTCAGAGCTGGAGAGCTAGGAGGGTGTGTTGGACCCCCTTCCTGGTGCCCCAGGCTCTGGCAGCTGGGTGAGTGGCATCAGGAACCACGTGTTACTGGGAGTGAATTCTCCGTCATCACCATCGTGGGGGAATACTCGGCATTCGCGTGTTATCTCTAACAGAGCCCAGGTTCTGGCAACTGTCAGAAAATCACCAATGTCCCCAGCCTCACTCATGAGTGAGATGAGATTGTGGGACCAGCTCCCGCAGGTACTTGAAAATTCCAGGCTGTCTTATCTGACCTGCCATTGACCTGACTGTGGAGACAGTCTTATTTCCTTGGTGGTTATTTTCCTGCCAGAAACTGCCCGTGTCTTATAAACGACCGGCCAAACCTGCTGGGCAGAGCAGGGCTCCCGTCGTCAAGGTTGAGGGAACAGCCCCAGGAATCTTGAAGGAAAAGGAGGTCGGGCCCGACAAAAAGAAGGCCCAGGGTCTTCCATGGAAGATGGATTCAGTGATGTCCATCCGTCCACCCAGTGGAAGAGGCACACCCACGTTAGACAGATTAGTGAGGGCATGACCCATGGCACCCCCTCAGTGAAAGGAAGCCAGGAGCCCTTTCAGGCAAGATCACCCAGCCTGATGTGTTAGGTGCCTGGGACCTCAAGAGGAAGACAGCAGAGGGCAGGGCCTCTGAAACAGGAGTGGGAAATATATGGGTGTGCACACGCATGTGCCAGGCACATGCGTTAGATTGGGGGACAATTAGAATAAAGAAAGCTCTGAATGCTGAAGCTGTTTTGGATTTAGGGGCTCACACATAACACCCATCTTCTCCACCTGAGTTCATAATCCATAGAAAGATACAGGCAGTCCGCAGCTGGGGAGGCACATGTCAGCTTTATTACAAATAAGCCAGCTAGTGAGCATGCTGTTGATCTGCAGCCTGATGGCTGTGACTCGGCCTCTGAAATACCCGCAGGGAACAGAGCAGGTCTTCCCAGGGGTCTGGGCCCCTGTGCCTGCAGGGAGCATAGGAGGAGGGGCGCTGCCCACAGGCAGATCTAGAACCAGGAGCCAGGAAGAGCTGAACCACACAGGCTCAGATTCTCCTCCCGGTGCTAGACCAGACGATTGACTTCCTCCCAGACTGAATGGGAGGATGGAAGCTCTGGGTGACCTTAAAAGAGGTTCCTTCTCACGGAAGCACAAATACAGGAGAAGAAAGTCTCTCCTCCTTAGCAAGTTCTCTGCCATTATAGAGCAACAGCCAGAGTCTGCAGTCACTGCACTGTAAGCGTCCCTTAACTGAGAAGAGACAGGCCTCTCTCTGAGCATCCTGTGACCTTCCAAGACATGCCTCGGTGCTTCTGCTCTCTCCGTGCCCAGGGAGGCCAGTACGTTGAGCTAGTGCGGCATGAATAATGGGATCACCTACACAGGGGAAACGGGGACCCCCGAAACCTTCCTGTGCCTCTCACGCTTCTTAAGTGTTCCTCTTTCCTCCAGCAGGAATGTCCGCTCCTGGAGCTCAAGGCGCACACTCAGTCCTTCCCAGACGTGACCGTGTTCCTCTGCAGTTTGCAGTCACCGAGGGTCTAGTGATTTGGTCCCCATCCACCCAGTGATGGAAAACAAGCAAATTTAGATATTAACTAGAACTAATCTTACCAATCCTGATCTTGTAATCACCAAATCCCACAGTTGGAAGGTCACCTTGTTCAATCTCCTACCCCAAACTCCCCCTGAAAATTTTCTTTAAAGACTTGGTGGGGAGGGAGATGAAATGAGTGAAGAGGCCAGAAGGTACTTCCAGTTAAAAGATAAGTCCTGCAGATGTAATGCACAGCTTGGGGCCTGTAGTTAACAACCCTGTATTGTGTGTTTGACAGTTGCTAAGAGAGTGGACCTGGAAAATCCCATGGATGGAGGAGCCTGGTGGGCTGCAGTCCATGGGTCGCAAAGAGTTGGACACGACTGAGGGACTTCACTTCCACTTTTCACTTTCATGCATTGGAGAAGGAAATGGCAATCTACTCCAGTGTTCTTGCCTGGAGAATCCCAGGGATGGGGGAGCCCGATGGGCTGCCATCNTTGCCCCATAAGGCCGTTCAGTGTGAACCTGCTTGTCTCCCCAGGACCCCGGATGGTCCCATGTCTCTCTGGTTGAACAGTGAATGACTCCAGGGCTGTTACCACCCACTCCCCTGTACAAGGGGCCCTGGCCACCCCATGTGACCCCATCTACACTTTAATAAACACATCTGGAAGGTGCCCAGCAATCCTCAGAGCTGGAGAGCTAGGAGGGTGTGTTGGACCCCCTTCCTGGTGCCCCAGGCTCTGGCAGCTGGGTGAGTGGCATCAGGAACCACGTGTTACTGGGAGTGAATTCTCCGTCATCACCATCGTGGGGGAATACTCGGCATTCGCGTGTTATCTCTAACAGAGCCCAGGTTCTGGCAACTGTCAGAAAATCACCAATGTCCCCAGCCTCACTCATGAGTGAGATGAGATTGTGGGACCAGCTCCCGCAGGTACTTGAAAATTCCAGGCTGTCTTATCTGACCTGCCATTGACCTGACTGTGGAGACAGTCTTATTTCCTTGGTGGTTATTTTCCTGCCAGAAACTGCCCGTGTCTTATAAACGACCGGCCAAACCTGCTGGGCAGAGCAGGGCTCCCGTCGTCAAGGTTGAGGGAACAGCCCCAGGAATCTTGAAGGAAAAGGAGGTCGGGCCCGACAAAAAGAAGGCCCAGGGTCTTCCATGGAAGATGGATTCAGTGATGTCCATCCGTCCACCCAGTGGAAGAGGCACACCCACGTTAGACAGATTAGTGAGGGCATGACCCATGGCACCCCCTCAGTGAAAGGAAGCCAGGAGCCCTTTCAGGCAAGATCACCCAGCCTGATGTGTTAGGTGCCTGGGACCTCAAGAGGAAGACAGCAGAGGGCAGGGCCTCTGAAACAGGAGTGGGAAATATATGGGTGTGCACACGCATGTGCCAGGCACATGCGTTAGATTGGGGGACAATTAGAATAAAGAAAGCTCTGAATGCTGAAGCTGTTTTGGATTTAGGGGCTCACACATAACACCCATCTTCTCCACCTGAGTTCATAATCCATAGAAAGATACAGGCAGTCCGCAGCTGGGGAGGCACATGTCAGCTTTATTACAAATAAGCCAGCTAGTGAGCGTGCTGTTGATTTGCAGCCTGATGGCTGTGACTCGGCCTCTGAAATACCTGCAGGGAACAGAGCAGGTCTTCCCAGGGGTCTGGGCCCCTGTGCCTGCAGGGAGCATAGGAGGAGGGGCGCTGCCCACAGGCAGATCTAGAACCAGGAGCCAGGAAGAGCTGAACCACGCAGGCTCAGATTCTCCTCCCGATGCTAGACCAGACGATTGACTTCCTCCCAGACTGAATGGGAGGATGGAAGCTCTGGGTGACCTTAAAAGAGATTCCTTCTCACGGAAGCACAAATACAGGAGAAGAAAGTCTCTCCTCTTTAGCAAGTTCTCTGCCATTATAGAGCAACAGCCAGAGTCTGCAGTCACTGCACTGTAAGTGTCCCTTAACTGAGCAGAGACAGGCCTCTCTCTGAGCATCCTGTGACCTTCCAAGACATGCCTCGGTGCTTCTGCTCTCTCCGTGCCCAGGGAGGCCAGTACGTTGAGCTAGTGCGGCATGAATAATGGGATCACCTACACAGGGGAAACGGGGACCCCCGAAACCTTCCTGTGCCTCTCACGCTTCTTAAGTGTTCCTCTTTCCTCCAGCAGGAATGTCCGCTCCTGGAGCTCAAGGCGCACACTCAGTCCTTCCCAGACGTGACCGTGTTCCTCTGCAGTTTGCAGTCACCGAGGGTCTAGTGATTTGGTCCCCATCCACCCAGTGATGGAAAACAAGCAAATTTAGATATTAACTAGAACTAATCTTACCAATCCTGATCTTGTAATCACCAAATCCCACAGTTGGAAGGTCACCTTGTTCAATCTCCTACCCCAAACTCCCCCTGAAAATTTTCTTTAAAGACTTGGTGGGGAGGGAGATGAAATGAGTGAAGAGGCCAGAAGGTACTTCCAGTTAAAAGATAAGTCCTGCAGATGTAATGCACAGCTTGGGGCCTGTAGTTAACAACCCTGTATTGTGTGTTTGACAGTTGCTAAGAGAGTGGACCTGGAAAATCCCATGGATGGAGGAGCCTGGTGGGCTGCAGTCCATGGGTCGCAAAGAGTTGGACACGACTGAGGGACTTCACTTTCACTTTTCATTTTCATGCATTGGAGAAGGAAATGGCAATCTACTCCAGTGTTCTTGCCTGGAGAATCCCAGGGATGGGGGAGCCCGATGGGCTGCCATCTGTGCGGTCGCACAGAGTCGGACACGACTGAAGTGACTTAGCAGCAGCAGCAGCAAGAGAGTGGACCTTAAAAAGTTCTCATCACAAGAAAATATTGTAACTATGTGGTGTGATGGATGTTAACTAGACTTATTGTGGTCATCATTTTTTAATATATGCATATATCAAATTGGTACGTCATACCTAAAATTAGTACAATGATATATGTTAATTATATCTTAATAAAAATGTAAAAATCTTAAAAAATTTTCCTCATCAATTCCTCTTAGGTAGACATCTGCATAGCATCTATTTTCCGTAACCTCCTTTAGTATCTGCAGCAAACCTTGTGTTAGTTTTTGGATGGTAATCTCAATTAGCTAAATGCTTTGTAGCAAATTATATTTAATTTCATGTTAAGCTTAACTGATCCCTTGCTCCTTCTTTGAAAAGGCTGGTGATATTACAAATCTTTCCAAAATGTATTGAAGGAGTTTAGGCTCTTCTTGGAGAGCCCCTGCCATGGGACTATTCTGAGACAGGCCTTGGCTGATGGGACGGGGTGAATATTTAGATGGTGGTGAAATTTGCAGCAAGAAGCAGGTCAGAACCATGGAGGACCAGCTCAAGGTGCTAAACCTTGAATGACAGGAGAAGAGATCAGAGTTGGAAAGGGCTTCTCAATAGGGTCCAGCATCAGGAGCAGAGGGCAGTCAGGAAGATGAGGGACCAAAGATGACTCAAGCATCAGCTGAATGTTCTTCACTTACCAGGTTGCAGGGTGATCTTTAGTCTTCAGCCTTCTGCTTCCTCTGAAGAGTCTGGCATCCTGCTGTATAAGCACAGAAACCTGGACACAACAAAGGACCTTGCAGCACCCAACAGAATAATCCTAACAGTCCGGTAAGACCATAGATATATTTAATGCTTTTTAAAAAAGATTTATTCATTTATTTATTTTTGGCTGCACTGGCTCTTTGTTGCTATATCCAGGCTTTCTCTAGTTGCGGCGAGCAGGGGCTGCCCTTCATTGCAATGGCTTCTCTTGTTGCGGAGCACAGGCTCTAGGCTCGTGGGCTTCAATAGTTGTGGCTTTAAAGAACAGGCTCAGTAGGGGTGACGCAAGGGCTTAGTTGCTCTGTGCCAGGTGGAATATTCCCGGAGCAGGGATCTGACCCATGTTTCCTGCCTTGTCAGGTGGACTTTTAACCACTCCACCACCAGGGAAGCCCCCAAGAGCTTACATATATTTAAGACGTTAATTACTTCTGTGAAGTACTTACATGTACAAAAAAAAAAATGGTAGTAAAATGTTAAATGAGGCAGAGCACCGGGGATACAGATGGAACGGTAACTAGGGCTATTGGCATCCAAGTTATGGAAAGTTCACTGTAATGGGATTTAATCTTACTCTGCAGCCATCATATTGGACACCATGGTCGTGGTGATGAAGACTGGGAAACTGACTGCAAAGCTCCACCCAGATCTAAAAATAATGATGTTGTCAACCCGATACCAGTAGATGAAGTCCATTTTGCATTTTTGTGTGGCTTTGGAGGGTGTACGGGATCTAGAAGAGAGCATGGTTTTAGGAAATGATGCTGTGAACCTCGTTTATTTTTGGGCTTCTGAGGCTTAAACATTGACCTGAGTAAAATAAACATATATGTGGGAACTCTTATCCGTGAGTTGCATTCTGGCCACTGTTTCCATCTCTTTCTCTTTGCCTTTTCACGTAGTTGATGTATCCCAGTCTGGGTTAGAAAATAAGTCTGTGTTTGTTAATGAAATCCAGTTGTTTGGATATGATGGTATTCATAAATCCTCTGAATCCAGTCCTCTGAAATTTTCCCAGATTGAAATCAAATACTTATCCTCCTGCCTGGCTTTCAAGTCAGCAGTATCCTCATCGCGCACAGCCTCTGTGTGACATTTGGGAGGGAGGTTATCACAATATAAGGACCATGTGAGTGCTCAGGCCTTATCTAATCAGGTTTTCTTGACACTTGTTTTATTGTGTTCAAATCCCACTGGCTTATCCAGCGACTGGACTGTTTAGTGAGCTGTAAGGAAAGAGACCTTCCCTACAAAGTCTTGCCCTTGTTTTAAACCCATTCTCCTACAAGTCTGAGGAGTTTTGCCTCCGGGCTTGGCCCCCTCTTTCCTGGCTGATCACTGGCTTTGGAAACCTGAGCTCTGTCCCTCTCTCCAGTTTTAAGAAACATGGCAGAGTGGGGTAGGTGTTTGGACAAGAGGATTCTTAAGATCCCTCCCAATTTTTGGTGTTGTGGATTCTAAAATCTAGTTGCCACAACATTCAGTATAATTCCTCCCTACAAAAGAAGACTCAAGAAATACCTATGGAACTTGGAAATAAGTGAAAAGACGAATGGATGAATAAATGAATAGATGAACAGAATTGTCAGGTGACTATGGTCCCAAAGTGCTCTCCCAATTGCTTCCCGGAAAATCATTTTGCTTGGATAAAATGGATAAAAACTTTTGCTGAAGAAATCCTGGTGGCAGCTGTGCTCCCTAATACACCACAGTCCAGAGACAGACAGGCAACTTTATCTACCCTGGCATTTCTTACCACATGGAGATAGAACTGATACCTTCAAAGCAAATGGGGTTACCACTTCCACCCATTAAGTGGCTATTATTTTTTTAAAAAGGAAAATAAGCAGTGTTGGGGAGGATGTGGAAAAATTTGAACCCTCATACATTGCTGGTGAAAATGTAACAAACAGTCCAGCAGTTCCTCAAAAAGTTTCTCAAAAAATGTAGAATAACCATTTGGTCCAGCAATTCCACTACCAGACATATTCCCCAAAGAGCTGAGAACAGGAAATCAAAGATACACTTGTACTTGAATGTTCACAGCAACATTATTCACAATTGTTAAAAGGTGGAAATAACAACCGACAGATGACTGCATAAACAAATTGTGGTCTTTCTGCACAATGGCATATTATTTCCTTGAACAGAAAGAGAATTCTGACATGTGCTAGGACATGGAGGAACCTTGAGGACATTATGCTAAGTGAAGTAAGCCAGACAGAAAAGGATAAATATTGTATGATTTCACTTATATGAAGCTATGTAGAAAAGGCAAATCACAGAGACAGAAGGTAGAATAGAGGTTACCAGGGGCTGAGGAGGGGGAAATGGGGATATACTATTTAATGGGTACAGGGTCTCCGTCTGGGATGATGAAATAGTTCTGGAAGTGGATAGTGGTGATGGTTGTACAACATTGCAAATGTATTTATTAATAATATCCCTGAATTATGCACTTAAAAATGGTTATAATCATAAACTTTATGTGTGTGTATTTTAGTGCATTAAAAAATAGCAAAAGCAAACAAAATGAAAGGAGAATGTGAAAGACCAGAAGTAGAAGGAGGCTATCAGGTAAACTATCCCTCAAAATCCTGCTAACTACAGAAGCATCTCATGGTGTTTGCAGCTTATGGGTGCTCTTATATGTCAGTCACTGTCTCAGTCCTTCCAACATCCCTGTGGGGGATTATTACCCCATTTCACTGATGGT
This sequence comes from Neotragus moschatus, assembly GCA_006410615.1. Classification (NCBI taxonomy): domain Eukaryota; kingdom Metazoa; phylum Chordata; class Mammalia; order Artiodactyla; family Bovidae; genus Neotragus; species Neotragus moschatus. Next base: position 3,241,306 of record SJYA01003206.1, read on the forward strand.
AAACTGAGGCTCAGAGATGGTGACTTATCCAACAGTGTATCATCAGCCAGTAGCAGAGCTGTGATTTAACACTTGTCTTCACACTTGAAATGCTGTGCTCGTCCTGCTTCTCTGCAGTGGCCTGTCTAAAGCAGTCTCCACGCAGCTTGTAGAAATGCGGTCCACACGCAGGACCAGCTAGTAAGGCTGATGAAGCGGTAAGGGGTGCTGACCTAGAGGTTAACAGCCTGGCCTGCCATCCCCAGCTGGCTCCACTCTCACACGCCCCTGGGAGAGAAGGAAGGTCACAAAGCTTATAACTGGGCTGATGACACTGAAATTAATTTGCTTTGAATATATATCTTGACCATAAAATAAATACAACTCCCAACTCCATCCCTTCCTTAAAGCTTATGTATTCAAAGATCTCTTCAAGGCATTGACATCAGGTTCTAATCTGTATATCAGAATCCAGCACTTCTCCTTACAGACTCATAGACCATCTTTCAAGAAAAGTTTTCTATCGTTTGACATTTGAATTCAGCATCCCTGGCATGAAATCAAGTGTCAGGAGGCATTTCCCCCACCTGGTGAAATTCATGCATATCATTTGTACTTTGTATGTGAGGTTAATCTCTTCAGGGCCCCATTTAGCACAGAGAGGGCCATACATCTCCTAGTTTTATGGTTGCAGAAGTTACTCCATCAAACCATCCATCGGCTTTTTCTGAGCAAAGCAATCCATCTGTGTAATTAATGGAGCCCACTCTCCTGCCAAAACCTGGCCAGTTCAGTCTGTCTGTTGCTATCCATAGCAGCTTGAAAGATGGCAAAGATGGCCCCTCAATTCTGATTTTCACCCCCAAGTCATTCACCCATGGAGTTCCCGTTGTTTTTGGCGTTCCTGCAAGTGGGCTGTTAATTAAACTCCCCAAATTGTTATTTACAGACAGTGGCTGCCTCAGAGTGCCAAGGGCAAGCCACGCACATCCCGCCAACTGTCCATCTGTCTCTGTTTTCCTGGATTCTGTCTCTGGAACAGTGAGCCTTGGGTTCCAGGCCTGACAGTGTGCTTACCCAAACACTTGCCCACTGCAGCTGGGCAGAGGCAGTGCTGGCTAGTGGTTAGGAATATGGGCTCAAACAAGACTGCTGGTCTCAATTCAGGCTCCTCCATGAACAGATTCTGTACTGCTGGGAAAGCCTCTGAATCTGAGTGCCTCAACTCAGGACCTCAGTTTACTCATCTATAAGGTGGGGATAGTAATGGTATGTGTGTGCAAACTCAGTCATGTCCAGCTCTTTGCGACCCCATGGACTGTAGTCCACTGGGGTCCTCTGTCTGTGGGATTTTTCCAGGCAAATACTAGATTGGGTTGCCATTTCCTTCTCCAGGGGATCTTCCAGACCCCGGGAATGAACTGCATCTCCAGTGTCTCCTGCATTGGCAGGTGACCCTTTACCGTTAGTGGCACCTGGGAAGCCCCTAGTAGTGGTATACCATCCCTTAAGTAGTTGAGAGTAAATATCCTCTAACATGTAAATTACTTAAAAGAGTGTTGGAAGCAGAGTAAGACCCCAATAGAGGTAAATTCCTACTATTCTCAGTCTTGTTACCATGTCCCCGGATTTACAGAGGAATTCATCAAAATCCTAACCTTCAAAGATTTCCTAGCGGTACCACATCAACAGCCACGATTTCGACACTCATGGGCAGTCATGCTGAGTGACAGCGCTTGGTCTTCCCCAAATCCTCTGTCACCCTTCAGATGCTGCTGCACCTTGGAAGTCACAGCCCCTCATGGGAACGCCAGCGGGTGCCGGCAGGAAGCGGGAGAAGGACTCTCCGCCCTCAGGAGGGTGAGTGGACAGAGGTCTGCTCTGCAGACTTCCCAAGAGCAGCTGTTCTGTTTTCAGGACATGTGGCATCCAAAAAGAAGGCAAGAGTGCCAGGTCATGGTTGAAGTCCAAGTTCAGGTGTGGGAAATCATCGGGGAGACCCACCTGGGCTCCCAAAATGACAGCTTTGGGACAGTGAGGAGCTAACAGCGTGGGATTCCCCAGCGAGAGAAATTTCTAGAGATATCACAATATTCTTCACAGAGGAACTTTGTGATTTAAGGTGCTGATGTCAACACATAAGTGCGCTTCAGTTTAAGAAAACCCAATTGAAAAAAAAAAAACCAAAAAACCTGGACTTTAGACCTGGATGTTAAGAGGATACTGAATACAGTCCTTAAAGGTTATTTTCCATTTACAGTCATTATGAAATACTGACTCTATTGTACAATACATTCTTGTATAATGCATTGTACCTGCATCCTTGAGCCTGTCTTAGACCCAGTGGTTTGTACCTCGCGCCCCTCCACCCCTCTGTTGCTCCTCTCTGCTCCCCACTGGTAACTACTAGGTTATTCTCTTTATCTGGGAATCTACTTCTTTTTTGGTCTATACACTTCGTTTGTCTTATGTTTTAGATTCCATGTATAAATGCTATCAGACAGTATTTGTCTTTCCCTGTCTGACTTATTGAACAGCACGGTGAATATAAGTTATTTTGTGATAACTGTAAATGGAAAGTTACCTTTAAAAATTGTAAAACTATTTTTAAGAGTCTTTTGAAGTAAGTACAGGTCTCAGGAATGCCTCTCTGGCCCTGTCTCACTGATCCTCAGTGAGTCTTATCGCCCACCGGGGCTTCACAGCTCCCTTTAGAGCTGCAAGGTGCATTTCAGCTCTCCCTTTAATTCTGCTGCTGCTGCTGCTGCTAAGTCACATCAGTCGTGTCCCACTCGGTGTGACCCCAGAGACACAGCCCACTCGGCTCCCCCGTCTCTGGGATTCTCCAGGCAAGAATACTGGAGTGGGGTGCCATTGCCTCCTCCCCCTTTAATTCTAGCTGCGTCCATTTGCATCCTGGAGGGTTTCCTGATTTATTCTTCGATGCCCTGTTATCCTAAGGTATGTTCAGCTCATTTCTCAAGATGCTCACGGCTCATCTGAGTGGCAGGTTGGCGGAGGACAGGAGAAAGTGAGGCACTTTTTGCTCAACCACACAGAGCTTCAGATTTTCAGATACTGGGTCGGGGGGGTTGGCGGGTGGGGGCAGCTTTAGTTTGTTGTAAGGACATGTCTATTGCTGGCTCTCATCACATGACTCAAGCTGAGAAGTCCTGTGATGGGGACCCTTTAGGTAGTACCAAAGCCTTCCTCTTGCACAGGAAGTTGTTGATATGAAAATCACGTTTCTGATAATGCTAGCAGATTAGCACTTGTGTCTGTCAGTTTTTCAAAAGCCTCTGCTGACGGGAGCTCGGCTCCTGCTTGCTAACGAGGGTCTGAAAGTGGTTTGAAATAACTTGAACATATTTTTCAAGATGTTCTGCCTTTTAGGAATATCCAGCAGATAGTAAATATCATTAAAATTAATTGTGCCAAACAGACTCCCACAATTTAAATTGAATTGTCAGAAATGCATAATAAAAGATTGAAATTATGTGTCGCACAAGGAATAAATTTAACCCGATTATTTGACTCAAAATTAAATTAAAGGCTGAAGGTACTTACTTTTTAATATGTTTTACATTGTTATATGACTTCCCTTAGAGTCATTTATGTCTAAGCCATTTTTCTTTAAAGCAGGTAATGTAAATTTTCTCTCTCTAGTGTCTTTTCCATCACTAAAGTATGTCATGTATCTTCCATATAACTCTCTTTTCTCATGATGATAGTGGTGCACCTCAGTACTCCTAACATTGTTTTGCTCTGTCTCTGAGTCACATGAAGAATAATCTATTTCCACCCTGCTTCCACTCTGATTTTGGATGACTCCACTGGCCACAGTAGCAAATGCTAAAGATACTGATTCTCATTCGCCTGGTCCAATAGTAGAATGCTACTCTCTAGAGTAGAATGACCAGAGAAACGAAGGACTGGGGGTCTTGTATTTTTATTTGTTCGGACTGGCAACTCACTGCCAGAGCCCTTATCTCTTTCTTCTCTCACTTTTGAGACCTCCTCTTCCACCCCCTTCTCCCTCACTCTCTTCACCCTCTACTTTCCCCGGCCTTTCAGACCCTAAGGGGCCCTCCACACCCTGAGCTCTTACACATCTGCTTGCTTCTGCGGCTCCAGCCACACTCACCCATCTTGAAGTGCTGAATTTGTGGACAGGGTGCCCCTACCATGGAGACCTCATCTCTAGCCTTGGATGCCAAGCTTCCCTCTCATTCCTTGGGTTCTGTCTTTTTCCAGATGTTTCCCATGTCTGTCCCGCCCAAGGGCTCAGCTGCTTTCGAGGGTAGCAACAGGAATCCCCCTGTCTAATCGCATCTTCCACTCATGATGAAGGAGGATCAAGGCATATGGATGAAACTAAAAGGAGAGGGGATTGTCATTCAGGGCGGGGTTGTAGGAGCTGCCTAATGTGAGGCTCATGCTTCCAAGATTCCAGCCAAATCACCCTCTGTGTCCACAGACCATCTAGACCCTCAATGATACGATTTCTGCTTTCTTGTTACTGAGTCACCATTTCCTTAAATGAGCTGCACAAATGAGCGCAAGCATAAAGCAATTACACTATTTTTTATGTGCTAAGTTGAATGCTTCTTTGCTCCTGGATGAAATCTCAGGCAGGTCCTATGAAATTAACAAATAGCCTCATTTTTCAGATAATAAAAACGTCCGGTTCAATCCAGGATTCAAACTTGTCATACAATTTAGACTCTTCTTGCCAGCTCGGGCCTATTACAAGATAAGGAGCTGGCGGTGGTGTAGGAGCTGGTTGGCTTCATCATGGCTTAAAATCCTTCTCAGTTCAGGCTCCCACAGAACTAGAGGGGAGTGAAAGGGCTGAAGCAACAACGAGCTCACTTGGTGGAGACCACTGTGGTCTGGTGTCAGGACGCTTTTGTCTCTTACGTAGCACTTTCATGGGTTCTTTGGGGGTTTTCCCTTGGCACCTCGCCTAACATCACGTGGGTCTCCAGGCAGTTCTTTTAATGAAGCCAAAGTCGCATGCAGCTGGCCACTCTCCACTACCCTTGGACCCCTTGGTGCACCCCTAAGTCAGGTGCCTTCCCTCCAAGCCCTGTCTCTTTGCTCCCTGGCAGAGGCAGCTGAAAGTACATCTTTTCTTTGGGTTTTGCAGATGGAAGGCAGCTACCGGTCTGCACTCACCCAATTCTGAGCCTCACAGATAAAGTTCTCTGAGTTTTGAAGTCTCTCTTGCTTTGCTAAAGGTGATGGGGCAATATCCATCTGCTTCCTCCCAAGCAGGTGGGTAAGGTGGGGCAGAATGGTGGGACTGTCCAGCTCCTGCCAACTCTCTTCAAACTAATCCTTGCCACTGGCTGCTTCAAGCTCCTAATAAGTTCCCAGCTCCCTCTTTGAAGCTCTCGAGGTGGGTGACGGAACAGGTTTTGGACCCCCGTGGACCCCCGTGGCTGGACCCCCCGTGGACCCCCGTGCCAGCCCCACACAGATGATCTGACACTGTCTTAGGGCAGTTCTCAGCTGGAGGCCTCACCCAAATTTCCATGCAGGAGGAATATCCTGTGGCCATCTCATTACAGTAACTCCTTAGAACACTGTTGTAGAGGGTTAAGAGTGGACTAAAAAGTCATTTGTGATTGGAGAGCTTCTAGGAACCTAATTGTGTTAAATGTTGACTTAATTTTATTCCTAGATTCATTTCTCAGGAGAACGAGGAAGGACTAGTGCTCTGAAATTGGTTATGGGCATTCTGAAGGGAACGCTGGGCATAACTAGATATGCACCTTTTGTCTTTATAAAGGATATTTCAAAGGGGGAAGTATACTTTTCAAAGGCACCCACAGTGAGAAACTAAAGTGGGGCCAGGTTATGAGGATTCTGAAAAACAGAATTACAATGAGGATGTGGGGACTTAGAAGGACAGGGAAACAAGCTAGAAAGAAGACAAGGTCCGGAGACTCAGGCAAAGGACGAGCCTGAATCTGGAAGGCAAGTAGAGAGAAAAAAGTAAAGACCAGGATGAGCTGAAACTTGTAAACAGTAAGGACAACATGACATTTTATGTTTAATGCACTTAAGTGCTGCGTGCTAAGCTGTTCTATGTACTTATGTTTGTACCACGATAACCATACTATGATTATCCCCATTGCACAGGTGGGGAAATGGAGGTGCAGAGATGTAAAGCAAATTGCCCAATGGCCGTCAGCTGGTAAGAATTCAAACCCAGGCACGCAGGCTGCATCTGAAGCCCTTGTTAGCGCATCCACTTTGCTTTGAGCTTTGGAGGTCGTGGATTATGTTTTGCTCACATTGTAATCCCAGCATTTAGATCGATGTCTGGCAAGCAACATACACTCCAAGTTTGTTCAATTAAGTCGCACAAGAGCAACAGGTAGAACGAAGGCCTCCTGTGTCATAGTTTTGCCCAAGCCTCCAAACCAAAGACAATGGATGACAAGCACAATCCCCATTCAAAGGGGAGGGGCTCACCACGTGATTCTGAATTTAGACAGAGGAGGCCAAGCGACCCAACAACCTCCTGGGCATCAGAGGAGGCTCGTGGCTCTTAGAGGGAAGAAAGATTTCTTTGGAGAGAATGCCTAGAACCAGAGAGAGAGCCTTGTAGTTTCCTTGCCCCTCCTCTACCTCCCACTGCCTCCAGGATAAGTGAAGAGGGAGATGCCAGTGGTTTTCAGGAAGGGGGGACTGACAGCCCACTCGCTGGCCCACATGCTGGCTGATCTGCTTTAACTCTTCAGCCTTCCTTTTGCTGTGGCTGGACTGACGGGCCAGGAGGGTTCCTGGGAGAGCTTGAAATGTGGCCCTTGGGTTTGCTAGTCATAAGACTTGGGGCCTGACTCTGCTGAAGCAGCCAGAAGGAGGGTGTTGGATGACTCCCCCAAATGAGGGCTAGGAGAGAAGAGAGGGCAGAGGGAGGGGTGCCCGCAAGGCCCCAGTTTGGAAAGGACCACAGTCAAGAGGGCCACGGGCTTGGGGGAAGGGAGTCCAGGAGCATAGTGCAGAGAGGAAGAGAGGAGGGGCTCCTAAAAAGGCCTCCCCAAGTGCGCGGCCCCTGACGGGGGCTGAGGTCTTTGTCCAGCTTCAAGGTGCATCTAGCGGAGGGGCAGTGATGGCAGAGTGGTAGCGGTGGGGAGGTTCACTTAGTAAACCCACAGAAGGATCCCAGAGGAATTTCCCAATGTATGTGCATAAGCAGCGAAAGGAGCGTATACACAGCACAGGGCCCTTCCACTGCCCCAGCTTTGGCCCCTCTGGCCCCAGGGGACCTGGAAGCAGTAGAGAGAGCCGGGGAGGGACAGGAAGAAGAAAGTCTGACCTGAGCTGAGATGGGGAGGCAGGGAGAGAAGGAACAAGCTTCTGTTGGAGGACAGAGTAAAGTTTTGATTTGGATTATACTGGACTTTCCTGGTGGCTCAGATGGTAAAGACTTGGCCTGCAATGCAGGTGACCAGGGTTCAATCCCTGGGTTGGGAAGATCCCTTGGAGAAGGGAGTGGCAATCCACTCCAGTATTCTTGCCTGGAGAATTCCATGAACAGAGGAACCTGGTGGGCTTCAGTTCATGGGGTCACAAAGAGTCGGGCATGACTGAGTGACTAACAGTTACTTACTTAATGACTTGAAAGAGAATGTTGTTAATCTTTAAATGAGCATTTAGGCAAGAATACCCTGAGATTAGTTTTCCAGAATATTGTTAAAATAATCATATACATTTGACTTTTAATCCACTACTCTCCCAAATTCAAACTGTTGGACTTCTCTGGTGGCTCAGATGGTAAAGAATCAGCCTGCAATATGGGAGACTTGGGTTCAAATCCTGGCTTGGGAAGATCCCCTGGAGAAGAGAATGGCAACCCACTCCAGTATTCTGGCCCAGAGATTTCCAAGGACTGTAGGGGGTCGCAAAGAGTCAGACACAGCTGAGTGAATTTCACTTTCACTTTTTAGACTTGAAGGGGACCAAAGCGTTCTAAAATCTGCCTGATACGACACCAAGGCCTGGGGAGGAAAGAGCTGACTGGGTGGGGTTAAAGGCCAGCATGTGTGGTGGGGGAACCAAAAGCTCTCTCTTATTTCACTCCAGCCTATTCAACAAGTTACAAGAGGAAGGGAGGGCAGGGCCAAATGCTAACAAATAATGCTGTGTTTCCCCGGTACTAAGACACACTTTTCTTTTTTTAACATTAAAATATTTCAGAAATCCAATCCCTTGTAAATCCCAGTGCACATCTATTATTTTTCCCCTAAAAAAAAAAGGTTTTTGAACTGATACTGTCTTCAAATATATTGCATTTTAGGATTAAGATTATTTTGCAATGTAGAGCTCTCTAGAGGTTTCACAGGCTTTTCAGTGCTCTCACTTGCAAGATTGCAAGTTCAATGTCACTCTCTGACCTTCCTGCCCTAGGAAGCTGTGCTGTCCAGCCTGGGGTGTGGGTGTTAGGAGAAGGGCAGGGCAGGAGGGAACAGGGATTGGCCTGAGACTGTAGGCAGAAAGCACAGGAAACTCCCCAGGATGTGCCTGCAAAAGATGTCCAGGGAACCACAGAACCACCCAAGGGTACTAGTCCGAAAAGTGAGATGGGGACCAAAATCCAAAGTAAAGACTGGCTGCATGAGATTGTGAGAATAAGTGAGCCTGGAGAAATTTGTAAAGAAAGGAAGCTTTAAAAGCTTAAAGATGTTGTAAATCAATTATACTCCAATGAAAAAATTTTTTAAGTTGAAAAATGGGTATTTATTCACCTGCAGATGGACACTTACGTTGTTTCTGTGGCTTGGCTATTGTGAATAATGCTGCTGTGAATATGAGGATACAGATATCTCTTCTGGACAGTGACTTCATTTCCTTTGGATAAATACCTGAGTGGAATTGCTGGATCATGTGGTAGTTCTTATTTTTAAATTTTTGAGGAAACTACATAGTGACTTTCATAGTGGCTGTGCCAATTTCCAGTCCTACCAACAGTGCATAGGGATTCACTTTTCTCCACATCCTCATCAACATTTGTTATCTATGTGAGTTGACTGATGTTAACTAAACTTAGTGTGGCAATCATTCTGCAATATATGCATATATCAACATTATGTTTTACACCTTGGACTAACATAATGTCATATGTCAATCGTATCTCAATAAAACTGAGGAAAAATAAACTATGGCAATAAAAATGTTTTTAAAAGGGTAATAAGTGCCTTTGATTGAATCCACAGACAGAAAGAGAACTTAAGAAGACTGAGATGGTATAGTCACAGCTACAGAAAATTAGCCTAAGAAAAAATTCAGTTGAACACTATAAAGTAGGGTTAAGCAACTTGTCCGACATAACAACAACTAATAAACAACAGAACTAATTACTTCCAATTTTTCTTCAATTTTATCCCTTTATACGAAACATCTCCAAAATGAAAAAGAGTAAAAAAAAGATGCACTGAAGGAAAATAAGGCTTAGAGGGGTAAAGAAATGTAAAAGAAAAAAAAAGACAAAAAAAACCCTCAGACAAAACCCACCTAGCTCTAGATTGGAAACACCGAGTTCCCACACAACCACTGTTCTCACGGGAGCTGTGACAGATCATGGCCCAGGGCGCAATGGCGTGACTTGGACAAGGTTTAAGAACCCTGCCAGCTCGATGCCCCCCTCAGGCAATCACCACTGACTGCACCTGTCTGCTCCCACGAAGCTGCCTCTTCTACGCCAGTTGCCCCCTCCCCAGTTTAGATGAGGTCTTGAAGAGTCTAGAAAGAACTTAGAGGCAGATCCCAGAACCCTGCTTATAATCTCGGAAACATTCTTCGGGGAACAGGATCTTCCAAATTTTGAAAAGACGAATTTCAAACCTAGGAGCAAGAAGATTGTTATTTTCTGGTACAAGTTGACAATCGAATATGAAACAGAAAAACTGAGGCTTCTTAGAAAATAAAGAGCTGAGCGATCACAAAAGCAGTTGTGTAATACTAACCTCGTTAGTTTCCATAGTGCTCTATAGTAGCACATAAGGGGAGTCACAGGCACGGCAAAGCACTTTCTAAAGTTCCTTAAAAACAGATAGAAGTGTATTAATTGAATGAAATATGGTTTGGTAAATTCATACGTAATTAAAAACCTGCATCAAAAGAGAGTAAGCAGTTCTGGGAGTGGATATTAACAAATCATTGTCAAAAGAGAAGGAGCATTTATTATTTATTAAGGATTGATTTATTTTCTTGCTATTATGGCCATCAAAATTCTGATTAATGATTCGGAGCAATAGGAGAAATCTATTGGTGAAATGACCTAAGATTTCAGACAAGACTGGTTATTTGGGTAAATAACATATGGATGCTCTTCATTCGTGAGTCAGGATAATTTAAACCGCTTGTTTATGAAGAACAATGGTTTGTAGAGCATTTTAATTTGTACCTGAAATACTTTTCGGGTGATGGGAGCAGAGACTTTTGTGTTAGTGGATGCCACTTTCAACAACCCCAGGTCCTTTGGTGATAAGTTATGGATATTGCTTCACAGTCATAAAAGTTTTATGAATTTTAGAGCATCATGTAATCCGTCTTGGTGCCACTTTTAGTTGTTTCTTCTTGCTAAACCTTCTGAGCTCTTTCAAGGCATGATAAATCATGGTATTTAGACTTTTAGCCCCAGTACTCTCTATTTTCTGAATGTGGTCTAAGTTCATCAATGTCCCTGTTAAGACGTGGCAACTAATTAGCAAGTCCTAGACTCCAGATAAGGCTGAATCACCTAAGAGCGCAGTGTAGTGATGTCCAGCCTTGATTCAGAAACCGTCCTTCTGTGGAAACTGTCCAAGATTGTGTCAGCTCTTCAGTACATGCTTCATGCCTCTGGTTCTTACTGAGTTGTAAACTAAAGCTCTCACGTCTGTTTCATTTGAGCTGCTGTTGAAACAAATATCCTCCCTGTTGTCCCTGTTGATATTTTAGAAGCTGAATTCATGGCTCTACATTCATTCCTGTGACATTTGAACTTACGAATTTCAGCATAATAGTCTTTTAAAATTTTAATGTACTACCAGTGTATGAAGACCACTCTAACAAGAACATTTACCTAGCACACACACACACACACACACACACAACCTGATAATTTGAGTTTGCTGCTTATCATCACATGGAGATTGCCATCAGTTCATGGATAAATTTTGGGGAGTGTGGAGTTCACAACCCCTACATCAGCGCCAACCCTCACCCACAATCGTCTTCTCTATAAATGACAACCTAATGCCACACCCTCTAACTGTTAGAAGATTTAGCATGCTCTGCTGCTCTGCTGCTGCTAAGTCACTTCAGTCGTGTCTGACTCTGTGAGATCCCATAGACGGCAGCCCACCAGGCTCCCCCGTCCCTGGGATTCTCCCGGCAAGAACACTGGAGTGGGTTGCCATTTCCTTCTCCAATGCATGAAAGTAAAAAGTGAAAGTGAAGTTGCTCAGTCGTGTCCGACTCTTAGCGACCCCATGGACTGCAGCCTACGAGTCTGAATTAATTTCTAGAAACATAAAATACCCTTAAAAGGCGAAGGGTACCTTTCCTGCCCAGTCCCTCTTAGGCACTGTTTCTCTCCAACAGCAAGGATGGGTTGGAGGGGACCTGGGGGCTGGGAGTGAGGTCAGACTCTCTGCCTTTCTCTTGCCCTCTTTCTCTAGTGGTTGCTGTCCTGAGATGCCAGCAGACTTCTCGCTCTCCACTGCCCATGGTGACTTGAGAGCGTCAAGGTTCCAAGCACACTGAGCTTGGAAGGGCGTGTCTGCCTGCTAATACGGCTGAGCTCAACCCTCTCTCATTTGTAGAATGAAAATAATAACGTGGAATTAAATACCTCAATGCCACTGTCTCCGACACGCCCTTGGCGGGGGTGTGTCTCCTCATCGCTCCTCTGAATGGCTTGGTTAGGGCCACCAGCACCTTCCCAGGGGACGTCGGTGACCCCTCGTCTGACCACTTACCCACAGCACCTGGAGTGGTTGATGAGTCCCTCTGTCTTGAGCACCTCCTTGCCTCTTCGTTTCCAGAATAACCGCTGACTCTGGTTTTCCTTCCACCTCACTGGTTACATCTTTATCCCCCTCCTTTTCTAGACCTCGACGTGCCCTAGAACTCAGTGCTGGGACCTTTCTTCTAACCCCATACACGCTCAGTCATTTGTCTGGTCTGTGATTTTCAACACCTCCAATGCCCTCATTTGTGTTCTTAGTTGGGACGCCTCCCTGGCATGGCTGACTTAACACTGAAATGCCTGCCTCGGGCTCTTTACTGAGATTATCATGAGCACCTGCCGCTGAATAACATCTCGAGCTGAACTCCCCCCTCCAGCTCTTCCCCTGAACAGCTCCTCTGACACTTCCACCATCTCAGTAAATGTCAACTCCAGCCATGACATTGCTCAGGACAAAATCCTTGGGACCATCTTCAACTTCTCATGTACCGCATCTGGTCCCTCAGCCAACCCTGCAGTCTCTACCTTCAGAGATAACCAGGGCCTGAATACCACCTCTGCGGCCACTGCCTCAGCCCACAGCCACCACCCCCTCCAGCCTGGATTGCTGTCCTGGCCATTGAATTGATGCTCTGATTTTCACCCTGAAATCCTAGACTATTTTAAGCACAGCAGCTGGAGGATGCATTTAAAACAAGTCATTCCCATGGTCAAAGCCCTCTAGTGTGCTCCTGTCCAACTTGGAGTAAAAGCCCGTGTCCTTGCAGAGCCCGAAGAGTCCCTGCTAGTTTCCTCCCAGCTCCCTCTGTCTCAGGCATGCCTGCCCCTCTTGCACACATCACCCCTTCCTTCCTTGATTTTTCTCAGCTAGGCCAAGCACACCCCCAACTCAGGGCCCACGTACTGGTGTTTCCTCTGAATTGTCCTGTTTGCTCACTGTCTGCTCAAATGCATCAGTGAGACCTAAATACAGCAATATCTAACTGGTGCTCTGGCCATTCCCCTGAACTGATCTTTCTCTGTAGGACTTAGCGTCACCTGATACATAGTATGTTTTCTTGTTGTGTGTGTGTGTGTGTGTGTGTGTGTGTATGTGTGTGTGTGTATTGCCTGGCAGCCCTCAATAAAGTAGCAGAAGTTTTGCTTGGCTCACCTCTACAAAGTCTAGTGCCTCATACACAGAAGACTGTTGGTAAATCCTTGTTGAATGAATGAATAAAGAATGAAAAGCCTTTATAACAATACTTGACACGTAAGAGGTCAAGCACTGGATGAATGAACAAATAGCATTTGGAAGTGACTGCTAGCACATAGGATGTACTCAGTAAATACTTGCTAAATGAATGAGTGAAGGCATTTAGAGCAGTAGTAACATGTATAACCCATTGACAAGTATTAACACATTACTTGAATGTTAAAACTCTAACATCAAGCGATGCTCCTTCTGCCCACACTCCCTAAGGACAAAGACACTCCTTATTTGGCACTGCGAGTAGGAAGGAAAGGAGAATAAAGAATAAATAGGAGTGGGAGGCTTATCCCTGAGAATCCCCATGGGACAGATGAACCATTTCCAAGGAAGAATAGAGTCGAAGATGCAGAGAACAGATGTGTGGCCAGAAAGGGTGGGATGAACTGGGAGACTGGGACTGACATATATACACTACCATGTATAGAATAGGTGGCCAGTGGGAGCCTGCTGTAATGCACAGGGGTCTCAGCTTCATGCTCTGTGATGACCTGGGGGGTGGGATGAGGTTGAAGGGGAGGGAGACTTGAGAGGAAGGGGATGTATATATGCCTGTGGATAGTTCACTTCATTGTGCAGCAGAACCTTACATGACACTGTAATTATATTACCGTTTTTAAAAAAGGAGGCCCCAGGATAAAGGCCAGGAATTTGAGGACTCTGTGTGGGGTTACTGTTCTTTTCGTGTATGTCTAAGAGGTCTTCTGTGATTCTTATCTATTCTGACTGTGGATTTCTGAATACTGGGGAATTAACATTAGCATCTGTTCTTCCCAGACGAAAACCTTCCTTATTATCAGATAGAGCAACACAGAAGAGTAACTCTTCTGATGCTCAGATTTCTTTTTTGCCCTTGATCATAGTGAATGAAATGATCTTAGTAAATGAACTGTTCAAGAGGCTAACTTTTAAACCCTGGAACTATAAAGCTGAGATATTTGAATTCATAAAATTGTTAAGACTGCTCCAAGAGTTTATCAGCTATTGACTTTTTAGGATGAATTGGTTCTCTCTGCGTTTTCCCTCCAAACTCGTTGGTACCAGTCCGAACTCAAGACTGGGACTTTTGTTTGAGGTGAAAGAAAGATTGAAGGAGAGGAACTTTAGAGCCACATTGTCAGGGGAAAGAACAGTGGAGGCATTTTTTTTTGCAAATATACGGGCCTCAGAATGATAGAGTGAAACAGATAGGAGGGTAGTTGTTTGGGGGTGAGGGTGGGATCAAATGTAAATTTTTTCCAAATGAAAACCAGGCAGCTTCCATATTGACTGTGCTCATTGTGTGGGGCCAGGAAAAACCACCTCCCATGACCCCTTTCCAGGGCAACGGTTTGATGTTAATTCAGTTGGGCAGCAGGAACCCAAGGGAAGCCTCTATGTAAATGTTCCTCTAAATGTATTTTTTCTTCTTACTCCTTTGAAGGGTCTCAATTTACAAGGCAATGTCAATACTCAAGCAATCCAGCTGAAGCATCTGAGTACAGGGCTCTGTGGCCTGGGACTGGCGTTGATTCAGGAAATGCACAGGTCTGGCAGGCATTTGTCCTTTTCCCTCCTCCTTGCATGGAAATCGTATTCATTTCGTAGGTTTGGCTGTTAACTCTGCAAACGCAGCACTGCTGTCTCCTTGCCTTGACTTTGCAACTGTTTGCCACCCTCCTCAAAGACTGGGGGAAGGGTCTTTCCCCGGGAGATGCATGAATAAAATTATACACAAGAGCCGAGTTTCAAGAAAACTCATCGAGGAAAACCTGAAAGTTGATCAATGAGGGGCTGGCTTCTAATGTTTATTTATAGATTCTCAGTTACTTGATGGGTAGTTTGTAAGACCAAAGAAACTTGAAGCAAAAACAACAGATTACTAGGGCAGCTCAGAGAGCAGTGAGGCACTGTTGGAATTTTGGAAAACTTTAACTCAGCCACACAAACCATTACCAGCTCTTCAATGTCCTCTAATATGGTCCGGCCAAGCAGTCCACTGCCCCAGCCCTAAGCCTCCCCCCCGGCTATGGAGATGAACCCTCCCACCATTGAAGCCACCAGTCCGTCTTTGGTTATCTATACGTGTCAGAAAATTCTTCATCACTGATGAGAACAACCAGCTCAAATTAACAATCCATTCAAATTCACAAAATTAACTCTTGATTCTTTTTAATGACAGTAGGGATAGCTGTAACTATTTCTAGTTTGGTTCTTGCAAATCAGTGGTCGTCAAAACTCAAAGTCCCAATGTCTATGAGAGTGGTCCACAGTCCTGCATTCCATGCCCTGAGCCTTGCAAACAATTTGCCTTGTTAGGGATGCTGTGGCTAAGAGCTATAGATGATGCAGTTCTTACTATGAGAGGGGCATGACATCAAGTGGGTTCCCACCATAATCCTAGGAAGAGGTTGGCATGACCTTCATTTTTCAGTTGAGAAAGCTGAGAGCTTAGGGTGGCATTGCCAGTCAATAGTAGAGCTGAGAGTTGAACTCTGGAGGGCTTGATAACCAAGCTCATGCTCAACCCAAGATGTCCCCTCTAAGGTAGTCTATCCTCAGCCACTCTTCATGGACCCTCCTGAACCGGGGTGTATAACAGTGGACAAAGAGGAGCTCTCAGCTGACCACAGAGTAGCCTGCATGAGGCCAGCTCAAAATCTTTTCTCTTCCGGTTTCTCCTCAGCCTAGTGGAAATGTGACCCCAGCTGTCAATGCCTAAAAGAGACTTCAAGGAAGCACTAACAGCTAGTGACGTTTCTGGAGTCCCTGAAAACCCATGGTGCATACCTCTACCCTTCATATAACATTAAGTTATACAACAGCAGAGTCACAGAATTTCAGAGTTGTTGGAACTTTGCCGATCATTGAGTCAAGGTTTCCTCCTGATATGTCTGCTGGGAATAATCCTATCAAGAGGAAACTAAAGGGTTAAGAAAAAAAAAAAAGTAAATCAATGTGGGTAGCAAAGCTAGAATAGCTGCTTTTGCTATGTACCCCTTGGGGGAAGGAAGAGTATCTGAGAGCCAGCCTTTGCCTCTGAAGGGTTTGGAGGGCAGGGAGATGAAGAGGAAGCAAGTCAGAGAGCCCAACAGAGCCCTGAGGGTCTGCCTCCAAGTTCTCATGGGCCAACTCTTGCTTGAACTACTCGGTAGGTTGAGGCAGAGGACAGAGGAATATCCCTG
Organism: Neotragus moschatus; assembly: GCA_006410615.1. Taxonomy (NCBI): domain Eukaryota; kingdom Metazoa; phylum Chordata; class Mammalia; order Artiodactyla; family Bovidae; genus Neotragus; species Neotragus moschatus. The sequence continues at coordinate 3,257,663 of SJYA01003206.1, forward strand.
GACATCCCAAAAGTTCCCTGACAGCTACATGCAACCTAGAAGAAAACGAACCTTTTCCGCACTTCTAAAAGCTGTAAAGGACAAGAATGTCAGAATCATGGACTTCCCTACTGTATGAGGCTGACCACTGGGCTTTCTAGGACCCAGACTGTTGGGGTATTCTTGCATGCAGTGAGCTGCTGTCTGCCTCCTCGTAGGTTAGTGTTCATCTCTAAGCCCCAGTTTTCTCATCTCCAACAAAAGCAGTAGTTCTCAATTTTAGTAAATACCTGGAGGGCTTCTCAAAGTATTCATAGATCTCAGGGTCCTACCCCAGTGGTTCTGATTCTGTAGGTCTGCAGCAGGGTGCAGGAATTTGCATTTCTAGTCGGTTCCCAGGTGATACTGGGCCTGCAGGTTTGGAGACCACACTTCAGGAACTACTGTTCTTGAGAACTCCCTGAGGTGGACATGTTTGGTGTTTCTCCTGGGGATGGTCAGCGTCTTCAGAGAAGTATCTTCCTAACTCACACTCAGGGTCTAGGCTCTGCTGCCAGCATCTTGCTCACCCAAGAGGGCTTGGAGGGACGATCTCATCATGAGGTATGTAAGTGCTCCTCTGATCCCCCCACTGTATTATGGTTTTGTGTGTGTGTGTGTGTGTCTTAGTCACTCAGTTGTGTCCAACTCTGTAACCCCGTGGAGTGTAGCCCACCAGACTCCTCTGTCCATGGAATTCTCCAGGCATGAATACTGTATTGAGTTACTATTTCCTCCTCCAGGGGATCTTCCCGACCTAGGGATGGAACCCAGATCTCCTGCATGGCAGGCAGATTCCTTACTGGCTGAGCCACCTGGGAAGCATCTATTATGGTAAACTTGCCATCAACTATTTCTAGGCTCCTCCAGTACTGAGGCCCCTCTTCCACCCTCTCCAGAGGGAAAAATTTCTCAACTTGTGCCAGTGGAGATGAGTGACAGTCCCTCTGTTGAGAATCCAAATGCATCCCAAGGAGACCCTGAGTGGATCCTTCTAGAACTCCACCTTTAACCCCAATCACTGGAGCCACTAATCCCTACATATTGGGGCTGTTGAGTGCAGTGAGCGTTCATCTCACCTCCCACGCTGCTGGCTCAGGATTCTGGCTCTTGGGTCTGAGAAGTCGATAGTCCTTGTCCCTCTGCCTCCAGCTGTCAGGACTGTGCAGTTCTGCTCTTCTTCATTTCCTATGTCCTTGTGGGTTTTTAAAGCCCCTGTTGCTGTCATTTTAGTAAGCTTTCAAGAAGAAAGGGCAATAAATGAAAATGTTCAATCTGCTCTCTTTACCCCAAAGTCCCTCACAGCACTCGAAAAAGATTTGGTTTTGTATTAATTGCAGATCATTCTGAGCTATTTGTATTTGTAAAGACAGATGTGGCCTCATCGTGACTATTTCAGGTTTATGGACTATTTTTTTTTTCTCTCGGTGCTAAAGAAAGCTTCCTGTTTCAGACTGATTTTCTTAAAACACATCTCTGGTAATGACCCCCAAAAGAAGATATGGAGACTCTCACTTTTTCTGGTTTCTCAGACTTGCATTAATTAGAAAATGCCCTCAAGAAACAGTAAAGCTCTAAATCAGATACATCCCAATATTCGATGTAACATATTCAAGTTGTCAGGAGTTTTACAATACTTCTAATGAAGTGCTCAGCATAATGAATTGTACAATTATAACGAAATGAGGTTCTAATGAGCAATTATCATTCCAAGCAAGAACGTTCCAGGGCCTTTTTTATTCTCTTTCTCTGAAACTGGAGGCTAACAAGTAGTTATGAAAAAAAATTAGTGCAGCCTGTGTGTAAGCAGCTCAACACTCAGTCAAAATGGATCTTCCGTATCAAATTTTCCGTCATTTGTAAGTGGCAATATAGCTTAAGAAAATGGATCCTGCGAACCCTTGTGCGCTGCTAGTGGGAATATAAATTGCCCAGCCACTATGGAAAACAATACAGAGTTCCCTAAAAGAATTAAAAATAGAACTACCATGTGATTGTCATTGTTTAGTCGCTAAGTCGAGTTGTACTCTTTTGAGACCCTGTGGAGTGCAGCCCACCAGGCTCATCTGTTCATGGGATTTCCCAGGCAAGAATATTGGAGTGGGTTGCCCTTTGCTTCTCCAGGGGATCTTCCTGACCCAGGGATTGAACTCACATCTCCTGCATTGGCAAGTGGATTTCCTTTTTTTGTTGTTTATTTTTAAAGTTTTCTATCATTTTATTGATTTCTGCTGTACAACGTGAGTCAAACATAATTATACATTTATCAGCAGGCAGGTTCTTTACCACTGAGCCACTAGGGGAGCCCAGAACTACCATATGATCCAGAAATTCCACTTTCTTTTCACATCCAAGGGAAATGAAATCAGAATCTCCAAGAAATATCTGTACTCTATGTTCATTCACGATAGTCACGATATAGAAATAATCTATGGATCTATCAATGGGTAAATACGTAAGATGTACATACAGTCCTAAGATAGAAGGAAATCTTGCTGTTTGTAACAACATAGGCAGAACTTGAGGCCATCAGCCTGAGCAAAATTAGACAGTGAAAGAAAAATACTATACGGTATCATTTATATGTGGAATCTAAAAATTCTGAAATCATAGAAACAGAGATTAGAACGGTGGTTATCAGGGCCTGGGGTAGGGGACATGGGGAGGTGTTGCTCAAAGCATACACGCTTCCACTTACATGATGGATAAGTTCTGGGGATCTGATGTAATGCACAGCGTGGTGATTATAGTTAATAACGCTATCTTAAATATTTACTCGAAAATTGCTAAGAGAGTAGATCTTAAATGTTCTCGCCAGAAAAAAAGGGATAACAATTATATGATGTGATGCAGGGGTTAGCTACACTGATAATCATTTTGTAATATATAAGTGTATCAATTTGACATATTATACACCTTAAACTTCTACAATGTTATATATTATTTTTCAACAAGTCTGAGGGGAAAAAGTGGTCCTCAGGTATGATCCTGAGATCCTTCCTGATCCATGTGAGCTTTCACATACGTGAGATGGAGTTGTTTGGATGGGGGTGTCAGATATGAAATCATGAGTCCCTGATCATAGTTGTGAATTGAGCCTCATTCGTGGAACACTTTCCTTCCCTTCTCTTCTATAAATCGGTAGATCAATTGACAGTAAAAGAGTAAATGACCCAGAGGTTCTTTGCTACCATCAAAGATCTGATGGAGAAAAAGCTTAAGAATCATCATGCTCGTTAAGATAAAATTTATACATTTACTGTATGCCCATACTGCATGGGCTGTAAGTACTACAGGAGATGAAGCATCATGCATTATTTTCTATTCTCCCAACAGCCTGCGAGGCATATATCTTACAGATGAGAAATGCTAAAGCTCTGAGATGTTGAGTGAAGTGGCCCAAGTTTGTGGGCAGAAGGAATCAGAGCCAGAAGCACCAGGCTTCATGCTTCAGCTGGCCTTCAAGGAGGAAGCCACTGTCTTGGTTACCTTCTTCCTGGCTTTCTTCCTGATCTCCTCTGTGACTCAGATGAAGTCATCTGCTCACTGCCTGCTTTCTGGAACCTTCTTTGTTCAGGCCCAGGGGCACCGATTACATTATATCCTTGTTGTTCATTTGTAACACGCCAGTCTTCCGCGTCCTTCACTATCTCCCAGAGTTGTGCAAACTCATGTCCATTGAATCGATGATGCCATCCAACTATCTCATCCTCTGTCACCCACTTCTCCTCCTGCCCTCAATCTTTCCCAGCATCAGTGAGTTTGCTCTTCGTATCAGTTGGCCAAAGTACTGGAGCTTCAGCATCAATCCTTCCAGTGAATATTCAAGGTTGATTTCCTTCAAGATTGGCTGGTTTGATTTGATGTTATAGCCTGGAGTGATGTACCAGGAACGCTCTGCTTTGACTATCTGCTTTCCTCACTGGGGTGGGAAGAAATGGTGTGCATCGCCACAGTGCTTCTGCTGAAAGTAACAGAAAACTTCAAACTGATCAGCTTAAAAAAGTAAAGAAGTCATCTCACTTAAAAGAGGTCCTTGATGGAGACCTCCTCTGGGCTTGGTTAAGGTGGTGACTGCAATGCCACCAGAGCCCTAGGCTCCTCTCATCTTCCTGCTTGGTTTTCCCCAGGGCACTGGCATTGCTTCAGTGGGGTTCCCCCAGGGCTGCAAGGTGGCCAGTGCCGTGCTGGGCACTGTTTCTTGACACAACAGCATCCAATGGAAGAAGAGGAACAAAGTCTGGTATCTGTGCTCTTCAAAATCAAGGCAACGTTTCCCAGGAGCCCCGAAGCAGACCTGGACTCATGCATCATTGTCTACACTGGGTCACCCTTAAGTTCATCACTGACAAGGAGCACAAATATGCCGTGGCTAGATTAATCTGGGATTATTCCTGAGTCAGATGAGGGAAAAGTTAAGGATATTTGGACAAAATTAGGGTTTTGACACCAAGGAGTAGGGAAAGAACTGGTCATTGGTTGGAGAACCAACAAAGACTTCTACTTAAGAGAGGTATGTTAAACTTCCCTGGAGAAAGATCACATAGCATCAGGCTTTTTATGTTTCTACATTTTTAATTATTCTTCAGACTGGGGATGTGGGAATGAAAAGGGTTGGGACCTTGGTGGAAGAGCTACAAAGAAACTTCGATTATGTTAGGACTTAAATTTCCATGCATTTAGACAAATGCTGTAATGGAGAAGTACGTGTAACTATTAACACTACAGAGGAGCTGTAGGACTGAGGCTCCACGAGGAGATGGATCTTTATTTTTTGGGTTAAAGTTTAAGATATGGGCTGTCCATAATAGGGAACAAGAACTCAGCCAGTTGCAGTGAGGTGTATGGACCTAGAGCCTGTCATACAGAGTGAAGTAAGTCAGAAAGAGAAAAACAAATAAAGTGTGTGCTGTGCTGCGCTAAGCTCAGTTGCTTCAGTCGTGTCTGACTCTTTGAGACTCTATGGACTGTAGACTTCCAGGCTCCTCTTTCCGTTGAATTCTCCAGGCAAGAATACTGGAGTGGGTTGCCATGCTCTCCTCCAGGGGATCTTCCTGACCCAGTGATTGAACCCACATCTCCTGTATTGCAGGCAAATTCTTTACCACTGGGCCACCTGGGAAGCCCCAAATATAGTATATTAATGCATATATATGGAATCTAGAAAAGTGATGCTGATGAACCTATTTGCAGGGCAAAAATAGTGATGCAGACGCAGAGAACCACCTTGTAGACACAGAGTGGGAAGGAGAGGGTGGGGCAGACTGAGAGAGGAGCACTGACATATATTCGCTACTGTGTGTGAAAGAGACAGCTACTGGGAAGCTGCTGCAGAGTGCAGGGAGCTCAGCTCAGTGCTCTGCAATGACGGAGAGGGGTGGGAGGAAGGCGCCCGTGGGAGGGATGTATGTACACTTATAGCCAATTCAGGTTGCTGTACAGCAGAAAACAACACAACATTGTAACACAATTATTCTCCAGTTAAAAATAAAATAAGGAATATGGGCTGTTATTAGCCCATCAGAAACAAGTTGAAAGCTGGAATCCAAAGGTACGGATGACAACAGAGCCGAAGGGTTGCCAACAATCCCTGAACTCTAATGTCAATATTCTGAGCTCTGCTGAGGAGCTGGCACATGGCTCTGGTTCTCCTAATAGCATTTGGATCGAATTCTCTGCAAAGCTAACAGATGATGTAACTTGTGACATTTTTACATGTCATTTGTGCCACCAGTTCATTAAAGTACATAGGCCTTATGCTGCTGCTGCTGCTAAGTCGCTTCAGTAGTGTCTGACTCTGTGCGACCCCATAGACGGCAGCCCACCAGGCTCCCTAGTCCCTGGGATTCTCCAGGCAAGAACAATGGAGTAGGTTGCCATTTCCTTCTCCAATGCATGAAAGTGAAAAGTGAAAGTGAAGTCGCTCAGTCATGTCCGACTCTTAGCGATCCCATGGACTGCAACCACCAGGCTCCTCTGTTCATGGGATTTTCCAGGCAAGAGTACTGGAGCGGGGTGCCATTGCCTTCTTATAGGGATATTTAATTCATCAGTGCTATCTTGATGACACAGAGGACTAATGAGCTTCTCCAGCACACAGAAAGTATATCAATTCTCAAAAGAAAAGATATAACCTGTTATGAGGTAGCAACATCCTTTATTATCAGACATTGAGCTCTCCACCAACCTCAGCCAACAACCAGAGACAAGGAAAAGAAAATACCTCTTTTTAAAACACAAAACTCATGATATTACCACCTATTCAAAAAGCTTTCATGGTTTCCCGTTTTCTATAGACCAAAAGCCAAACTATTTAACTTCATATCCAAGGTCCTGGATATGAAGGGCCTTGGGAATCTGGTCCCTCTTTTTTTCCTACTCTATTTCTTCCAGTCTTACAAGATGCCTCGCCCTTTCTGGCTGGTATGAACTTTCACATTTTTGTGCCTTTCTCTAACTTCACTCTTTTATTTCTACCAATTAAATACCTGTTTATCCTTTAAGATCCTGATCAAACCTGGTTTCTCTAGCAGGTTTCTGTTCTCGCTATCCGTTACTGATTAACCAGAGTTAATCAATGTCACCTCTGTGGACTCCCGTCTTTATTCCCACCGCTGGTTGACACTTTTGATGGTTTCTCCAAATAAGGACACTGTGGTGTCTAGTGATCTTTCTGGGCCACTAAATTAAGAACGTCCTATAATGGAGGCCAGACGTATCTTCAGCACTCCCATTTCTTCTTTCTGGAGACATAGGGATGTCCCATTTTTCAGTCCCTTTGCAGTTAATGTGAAACTATGTGTTTGGAATTGGGTGGAAATAATGTAAGCAACTTGCAAGTGTGTGTGCCTGCTCAGTTGTTTCATTCGTGTCTGACTCTTTGCAACCCCATGGACTGTAGCCCGCCAGGCTTCTCTGTCCATGGGGATTCTCCCGGCAAGAATACTGGAGTGGGTTACCATGCCCTCCTCCAGGGGATCTTCCCAACCCAAAGTCTCTTATGTCTCCTGGATTGGCAGGTAGGTTCTTTACCACTAGTGCCACCTGGGATTTGGGTGGAAATAATCTAAGCAACTTGCAAGACTAGTCTTTAAAAATATTTAAACTTCCATCTCCTCTTCACCTTCTGTGGATAGGGACCAGAATCAGGAGATCAAAGGAGGCCAGATCTCTGAGTAATGACTTTTAAGAGAGCTGTTGATCCACTTTGGAAATTGTGTGAGTGAGAAATAAACTACTAGTACATTTAGCCACTGAGATTTGGGGATTACCTGTTGCTACAAAACAACCTCACTTACCTTGACTAACACAATTCCTAAGGTGGAGGGGGCCATGTATTATTCATTTTTTACTCTCCTGTGAATCAGTGCTTTGCAGGTCTTTCCAAAGTAAGATGAAGAGTGAATAAAATAGCTGTGATAAACATATATTTTCACCTAGAGAAAACCTGAAATCCCCTTAAGAGAAACGTCTATATTTCCTGTGAACATGAGATTAATGATTTAACAGATGTGAGTTTCTGATATTTGCTGGCCAACTTTAGCAATGAAATTGAGGGGAAGGTTGAGGGGAAGAGTTGCCAGGCATTTTCCCCACAGTTGGCTTGCCTCCTCCTTTGGGTTGTGGCTAAACTGTCACCTTCAGGGCAAGGTCTTCAGGACTCACCCTGCTATAGGAATGCTCACTTTTTTCCTAATACTTTTCTCTATCTTAGCAGTAACCTTCATAGAATTTACCTCAGGGGGTTTCCTGGTGGTCAGCGGTTAGGGCTCCCTGCTTCCACTGCAGGAGGCATGGGTTTGATCCTTGGTCAGGGAACTGAGGCAAAAGAAAGAATTAACTTCAGATTATAATTATTTGCCTGGTTTGTTTGAGTTCCAGCCTAAACTGGAAACTCTGTAAAGGAAGCACATCAGCTGGTTCACTGTTGTTTCCGGGTGCCTAGAGCAAGTCTGGCTCATTGTAACACACACTCGTGATGATGGGTAAGGTGAAAACCAAACAGAAGAAGCTCCAAGAAAAAAATCACTGTGGGGTGGGGGCAAGCAGCTCACATTTCCAACCTCCCAAAGCCATAGTTGTACACAGTAAAACAACCAAAGGAAAGGTAAAGTTATGTTCCATAAAATATGTTTAAGAAGAAAGGAACGTGACTGAGGCACTAAAAATATGATCAAATAACACGGTTAAAGCCAGGTGACTCCACAGCTATAGGAAATCCTAGTTAACTGGAAAAATCAACCAACTCAACATGGTTCTTCAAATGAGACCTGACTAGTCATTCTTTCACCAGTTCATTTCACAATGAATATATACTGTGTCTAGCAAATATGGAACGAAAACTTTTCTGGAAATTGCTGGGAGTTTTAAGTATCAGATAACATCCTCCTCCTCTTCTTCTTCAGTGACTAATAACTGAAAATATTAAACAAAATAATCCACTCTCCTTTAAAAAAAAAAAGGAAAAAGGAATGTAGCCTTGACTCCTGTTTCTTCCTGAGACCAGGTGTCTTGGCCTGCCTGCTCTAGACCCACTCGGGGTCCTTTTTGCCCCTGACATAGAACTCCAAGGCAAATGACTTTTATACTAAGCACAACCTCTATTCTTCAATCCTCACTTCTATGTACACACATGGAAGTGTGCACTTTATAAAGTGTTCCCTTTATAATCATTTCATGAAAAAGATACAATGCAGTTCACACAGTAGAGACTCAGTAAACGTCTGCAATGGACATGAATTTGAGCAAACTCTGGGAAATAGTGAAGGTCAAGGGAGCATGGTATGCTGCAGTCCATGGGGTTGCGAAGAGTCAGACACAACTTAGTGACTGAACAACAACAAGCAGCTAAACAAACACACCCCCAGAGTGTGGATGTGGATTCCTCTCTCGGAGAACGTATCTCCCCCATCTTGTCCTCCCCAGATGGAATGCCTCCTCCTAATCGCTCAGTTCCTGCAGTCCCTGGGCCATAAGCCAGTAGTACTTCAGGAAACTCATGATCACTAGAACCCTTTTGAGCCACTTCCGGCTTGGCCCCAGTCTGGCCCAGATCGCTGCTTGCCTCACTTCCACCAATCCTGTGACATCAGTTCCATCCAAATCTAGGACACGGGGGCTGTGGAACATGGAGCAGTTTTTCCTTTGCACTTGAGAGCAATCTATCTCAAGGGTAAAGCAAGTTGAGTATTCCTGTTGATTTTTTTTTTAACTCCACTAATTCCAATGTTTTCCCTACAAGGCAGCTCAGTGAAATAGAAAGAGCAGTGACTCGGCTGTCTAGAAAACGTGGTGGTTACATGTCCTGGGTCTGCCCCTTACTACCTGTGTGATCTCGGACACACAGGGTCTGTACCTCTCTAAGTAGAAGGTCATCACCATTTACTCTAAAAATCCTATGTGTGTATTTTCCATTGTAATCCATATGGGTTCTCTTGATCAATATATGGAATTTTCTCTTGGGAAAGAACAGTTTGCTGATATGGCAGGTGTCTAAGAGTTCTTCCTGCTGAATTATCATCAAAACAAGACAAAGCCTCACAGTTGTCAGCTGTCCAGTAAGGTTCCACAGAGATACTTAACGTGATGAAGTGTTTCTTTGATGTTTGCTTGATTCTTGGGGCTTTGTTTCCATGCAGGCCCTTCCAGCAAATAGAAATATTTATATCATTATGTCCCATGGCATTATTGAATTTCAACAAACAGCACTTTTGAGCAGGAGCAGATTTGAATGGCTAGCATTTGTTTGCCTGGGTGATGATAATTAGCTCTATAATTCACTTCTTTGTCCTGGTTAGTGCTGAAATCTCACGTCCCTGGACTGGGATTAGATTCCCTAATCATTCAAAGGGAAATTCGGGGATCATCTCTACTTCACCGTGGAGACGAGCAGCTGAAGGACGTGTGTGTATGCTGATTTGTTTCAGTTGTGTCTGACTTTTTGAGACCCCAGGGACTGTAGCCCACCAGGTTTCTCTGTCCTTGGGATTCTCCAGGGATTGAACCCATGTCTCTTACATCTCCAGCACCGACAGGCAGGTTCTTTACTGCTCACACTGCCTGAGAAGTCCCATGCTCTCCCCTAATTCTTGAATACGAAGCAATAGCTCTTACAAATCCCTCAGTAAATAACCATTTAGCTATCAAGGTCATGAAACAGAATGAAATTAAGGACTCAGTCATTTAAAGATAGGCTTTATTTATTTATTTTTAAAAGCAACATTCACTGTCACTGTTACAACTGCTTCTGCTGACGGAAAGGGAAACATCACTACCTAGTTTCTTTCTGCCCAAGAGTTAGAGTGAAGCGACAAGGTAGGTGATGAAATAGTTAATCCCACTGGGGGACTCTAAGTAGGAGAAACTATGAGAGACTCCTGTAAGTTAATGATTACTCAAGAAACCAGGCTTGCTTGACCACAAAATCAAGCAGGCTTGCTTAGCAACAAAACCATGCAGCAAAGGCACAAGACGTGCCCCCAGACAATAAAACAATGGTGTCGTGAGACCCACCTCCTGCCCAGTGAACTCTGAGTTAATGATCCTTAGGACATAAAAAACAATCATTTGTGGACCCAGTTTGACCACGTAGGGACAAGGAAACTCTCCTGCCCAACCTGGAGGCAAAGCTGATGAAGGAAACATGACCTCTACTCAAGAAAGACAAACAAATTCTTCTCCCCCTCTCCACCTTTCCTTTGATTATAGAACTGTAACCCTCTAAGTTCTTGGGTGTAGCATTTCTCATCCACCCGCTTGTAAGCCTCACAGCATTCTATTTTAATAAATCACTTCCTATCTATCACTTTGCTCTCCCTGAATTCTCCTCTGTGCTGAGACATAAAGAACTCTGGTACCAGAGCTCTTCGGAGCCCCAAAACAACAGCAATCAGTTTCACAAGCAGAAGGTTTTTTCAGCAGGCTTTGTATCTAGAGCCAAAAGTTTTACCAAGTCACAAAGGTCCGTCTGGTCAAGGCTGTGGTTTTTCCAGTGGTTATGTATGGATGTGAGAGTTGGACTGTGAAGAAGGCTGAATGCCAAAGAATTGATGTTTTTGAACTGTGGTGTTGGAGAAGACTCTTGAGAGTCCCTTGGACTGCAAGGAGATCCAACCAGTCCATTTGGAAGGAGATCAGCCCTGGGATTTCTTTGGAAGGAATGATGCTAAAGCTGAAACTCCAGTACTTTGGCCACCTCATGCAAAGAGTTGACTCATTGGAAAAGACTCTGATGCTGGGAGGGATTGGGGGCAGGAGGAGAAGGGGACGACCGAGGATGAGATGGCTGGATGGCATCACTGACTCGATGGGCGTGAGTCTGAGTGAACTCCGGGAGTTGTTGATGGACAGGGAGGCCTGGCATGCTCCAATTCATGGGGTCGCAAAGAGTCGGACACAACTGAGCGACTGAACTGAACAGAAAGGCTGACTTGGGGTAAACATCCCCAAGCAAGAAGACTGACAGTAGATGGGGTCGGAGGGTGGTGGTGGGGTGGAGTGGTCTCTACTCTGAACTCACGGAGACTCCCTTTCTCCATTCCTTCAGGCAGGATCTGGGGAAAGATTACCTGTTGAGCATGCCCTGTACATTCTTTGGTCCCTTGAACTGCAGACCAGAAGCTGCTCATGATGCTGGGTCCAGCCAAGGGAGAAATCACTCCCTCTCTATCAGCATTCATGAGGCAAAATAATATCAATTACTTGGCCTGCTGCTGCTGCTGCTGGTGCTAAGTTGCTTTAGTCATGTTGACTCTGTGCGACCCCATAGACGGCAGCCCACCAGGCTCCCCCGTCCCTGGGATTCTCCAGGCAAGAACATTGGAGTGGGTTGCCATTTCCTTCTCCAATGCAGAAAGTGAAAAGTGAAGTGAAGTCACTCAGTCATGTCCAACCCTTTGCGACCCCGTGGACTGCAGCCTTCCAGGCTCCTGTGTCCATGGGATTTTCCAGGCAAGAGTACCAGAGTGGGGTGCCATTGCCTTCTCTGAATTACTAGGTCTTGTGAGGATGAAATATAATTGAACTTGATCGTGTGGCTGGCTCAATTTTTGTAGCTTTGGATTGGCATTTATCTAGCCCTGCAGCAGCGAGCTCTTTTCCCGTGAATGGTGGTTAATTAGAATGGTTTTGTTTTCCTTAATGGATTGATAATTCTTCCTATTATACTTAATAATTTTTAAACATTTGTTTCCTCAGGAGAAAAATGGCATCAATAGAAGGGGACAGCGGCAAAAGCCAGGCATAGACTGTTTCTAATGCAGGATTTTTCTAACAGCATTTTTTCTAATGCTATTAATCTAGAAAGCCTCCAGACATTTCACAGTGGTGTTTCAAGGGTTCAAGGGATCTCACCATTAGCCCATGTCTCGGGCTCAGGGAATGGCTTAGTAATGCTTTTAGGAGGCAGATTCGGACACTGGATTGCTGTTTTTATGTTTTCCACATACTGTGTAATTGACTAATGTAGTCACCCGCTTCTTCCTCTAATGTAGGACCCAGTGGGTCCCCAGGTACCCATGCTAGCATGCCAAGATGACCTAGGTTCACTTTGGCCTGTTCATCAATCTCACAAAAACGTGCGGGGGCTACAACGTGTTGGCTGTTTTCTCCTCTGTTCTTTTTCCTGTAAGAAATGGTATTTTAGTGGGCTTAGTATGTGTCAGGATCTATTTCAAGAGCTAAATCTGGATTCATTCCTTTTATCCTCACAGTAGTCCTGGTAGGGACTATAATTGCTCCCATTTAGAAGACGAAGTAGTTGAGGCCCAGAGGATTTAAGTAAGATATCCAATTTCATAGTAGATGGGAGTCAGGTAGGATTCCAACCTAGGTTCTCTGACTCTTGTGCCCATGCTCTTCACCATTCATAAATGGAGATTAGTGAGCAGACATTACATTTCAGCTCCGTGATAATAGTAGAAATATCAGTGCTATAAAGATCTGTGGGAAAAACCAAGTATATGGTCTCGAACATTCAGGTCAGTTGCCTCTAGAGATTGCTTTGCAGGTGTGTGTGCTCAGTCGCTTCAGCCGCTTCAGCCTAGGGACTGTAGCCCACCAGGCTCCTCTGTCCATGGGGTTTTCCAGGCAGGCAAAAATACTAGAGTAGTTTGCCATTTCCTCCTCCTCCGGGAGACCTTCCTAACCTTGGGATCAAACCACATCTCAATGGCAGATTCTTTACCATTGAGCCACAGGTGAAGCCCTAGAGATTGCTTTAGTTTGCACTAAAAAGCAAAAACAAAGAGAGAGAGAGAGAAAACAAACACTCGTAAAAACAAACAAAGTCACAGTGCATTGCTTAGTCCTTGAAATCTACCCTCTACCCACAGCCCAGGTCTTCTGCTACTGCTTATCTGGGAGGCTCACGTCTCTTCATAGTTGTAACCTATATCTTCCATACTCATCAAAACACATCCTTTCTCCAGATTCCTGGTCCTCAAGGAAATGAGCTCATCTCTTTGGTTCTTCAAGACCCTCCTCTGGCTTCTCTCCATCGAAGCACAGGCAGTCCTGATCTCCACCCCTCTATCCCAGTGGGATGCTGGCTTTCTCCCCTCACCTTAGTTTTCTCCCAAGCTCAGTCAGTAAAGAATCTGCCTGCAGTGCAGGAGACCCGGGTTTGATCCCTGGGTTGGGAAGATCCCCTGGAGAAGGAAATGGCAACCCACTCCAGTATCTTTCCCTGGAAAATCTCGTAGACAGAGGAGCCTGGTGGGCTCTCAGTCCATGCGGTCGCAAAGAGTTGGGCATGACTGAGCAACTAACACTAACAAAACATCTCATCTCGTATGGTCTCTTTGTCTTTGATTATCTACTGTTTACCACCCAAACCTAAATAGAAAGGACTCCAAAGGTTAACCACCCAATACTGGGCTCCTGAGGGTCGCATATTGGGGTCAATGACCCAGTTGTCTCTCCACCTCCCGGGTGTCCTTGGTCTACCTGCCCGTTGCCTCTCCCATCTGCAATGCAGGTGCCCCGGGGTGGTCTATAAAGGGAAAGAAAAACTGAGCACAACCAGAGACCAGGAGGGGCCTGTCTAAATGGGACATTAGGACATCCTCTCAAGTCCACGACATGACATCACTGTTGCCACTGGGGAACCACCGATTCTTGTTCAGAATTTCAAGCAGGAGCTCGAGCGGGGTTTCTGGAGCATGACACAGGAAGCTCGTTTGATTCACATAAATAGAGGCAAATGTTAAACTAAATCAAAGACTATTTAAAGGACTATGTGTCGCACTATCAACCTCAACTCACTTTATGTAAATGTGAGGGTATCATTTCCAGCTAAAACGCTTGCTTGCCTCCCAGTCTTGGCAGCCACTGGCTCCCTTGATTTCTCCTTTTCCTTCTCATCCCATCAGCAAGTCCTGCTGGAGCCACTGCTAATGTGTACCCTAAATCCTTCCATTCGCCTTCACCTCCATTCTCATCCTCTTGTCCGTGTCACCATCAACCTCACTGGCACTCAGCCACCAGCTTCCTAACTGGTCTTCCTATTCCACTTTGCCCCACCACGTCCATTCTCCACGCAACAGCCAGAGCAACCCTTTGAAAACATATATTGGATCCCATGACTACCGTGTTTAATGCTCTCCAAAGTCTCCTGGTTGCATGTGAAATAAACTCAAACTCCTTATCATAGCTCACAGGGCTCTGCAGTTGCAGACATTGCCAACCTCTCCGTCTTCATCACACGCCCCTCTGTCTTGATCCCAAACTGTAGCCACACCAGACTTTGTCTCTTCGTTGTCCTCAACTCTGGATCCCCAAGCCAAATATTCCCTCTGCCTGGAACACTCTTCCACAGGAATCCACGTGGTTGACTTCAAATCATTCATGCCTCAACTCAGATGGTATCTAGAAAATCACAGTGGGCTATGGATTTGAACAATGCATTTCTCACTGATGTTGGATGGTAGTCAGTATGTTTCCTAAGTGAATCCTTAGTGAGTCCAAGAATTCACCAATGAACACAGCCAAGAAGGAACATCTATGCAGAGGTCTCCTCTGACCTCAAGTCTAAACTACTCAGTGTTTATAAAGAAGATGTGGTATACACACAGTACAATATTACACAGCCAAAAAATGAATGAAATAATGCCATTTGCAGCAATGTGGATGGGCCTAGAAATTATCACACTAAGTGAAACAAGTCAGACAGAGAAAGACAAATATCATATGATATCACTTATATGTGGAATCTAAAAAAATGAAACAAATGAACTTATTTACAAAACAGAAATAGACTCTCAGACATAGAAAACAAACCTATGGCTACCCAAAGGGGAAATTGGGAGGAGGGATAAATTAGGAGCTAGGGATTAACATATACACACTATTACATATTTTTTATGGAAAACCCAGAGAAGAGAAATATCCAAGAGTCCAACTCCAATAGCCCATAGTTCTGTAAGGAAAGTGGATTTGCTGTCCCCTTCTGGATCATAAACCTAATAAGCCCAGGAAGTGTGCTCTACAACCGACAGCCATTATAAACATATCAAAGTCAGCCCATAGATTAAAAAATAAATCAATGTGTGAATAAGTACACTGAGGTGGGAGACCAGAACTCGAAGAACTGATACACTATCATCTTGGGAAAACTACAGTTTGAGAGGGAACTCGAGAGGGAACTTGAGATTTCCATATGAAAGAGGAGACTGGAATTTGTGTGCAGTTTTTTTTTTTTTTTCATCCCAAAGTTGACAGCTGGCCAAAGAGTTTTCCAGCTTGTTGCCTCTTTCCTAGTTTCAGGACGAAACTATATTTGGTTTGATTATATAAGAAAAAGAGAGAAGAGACTTTGGCCTGAATAACAAACCACAGGACCCTTCTTACCTTAAGTGTACATGGAGGTATTGTTTTTATCCCTAAAATAAGTCCATTTACATAAACACACATAAAACATGCCAGCATGTCATGTGTCCTCTTTTTCCAGGTCCTTTGCCTGAGGACACAGAGCTGACGGGCTGGTCTACATCGAACCCAGACACTGAGAAAACCCAGGTTTCCCAGGAACTTAAGAGCTACCCTGTTTTGACTCAACATGTCCCGCAGTTCAGCTGCCACACGTGGTTCCCTGCTTGTAATTCAGTCACCATTCAGGCTTCAGCTTTGTCTACACAAGGAAGAAATAGCCTCTCCAGAGCTCCAAGGATGTAAGGGGTCAGAGACCAGAGTTCAGCTTCTGGCATTCTGTGTACAACTATGCAAAGAGCCCTGGGAGCTACCCTTGAATACCTGGTCCTGGGTTTAACTTCATGAGGCCCCCTGGGCACTTGAGGGTCTGCTGAGATGGTAAGTTACACCTGGGCCCTCTGATCAGCCTGCCATGTGAGTACAACTTGGATGTAGAGTCTAAGGTTTTCAACCCCAAATCAGAACCTATGGACTGGAACATGGTCTGATAAGTGAGTCAGTCCTGGAGTATTAATCCCTATTTGTATCACTTTAATCACTTATGGGAAAATTTAGCACAGTGATTTAAAATTCTAACTTAATAGGGAAAGATGTGTATGTCAACTTCCAACACGTCAATCATTCTCTACCTTACTGTCTTGTTTTTTTCATTAATGATCTGAGTTTATATTATTTATTTGCTTTCAGGTCCTTGACTGTTTCTTCCCGCTAGAAAGTCAGACCTACAAGGACAGGAACTTCATCTTACCCACTGACACCTCTGCTCGGATCAGCATCTGGCATATAGTAGGTGTTCAAACAATAATCATGGAATGAACAAAATATTCAAAACTAGTCAAAGTGTTTTTGGTAAGGGGGCAGGAATCCAACTTTGTAAAATTCCCCTCATGTGTTCCATTCTCATAACAGTCAACACCAAGACAGGAGTGTTAACCCCAATTTACACCTGAAGAGACAGTACATCTTCTTAGGAAGTCAACAAAACACAAAGCAGAAGCCAAAGTAATAGCTTTTTGTCTCTGGGCTGAGATGATCTCTCTGAGGAAGGAAGATAATGAGAGAAACCAGGGAAGGGCATGGCTGATTTTTAGTTGAGAACAAGATGGTCGATCAGAAACCAGAGCTTTGCAGAGCTTCAGCCTCACCCTGGGCAGCTCAAAGTTTGCCAGCCTGACTATCCTTTAAAATTCTGCTCAGATGTCCACTTTCACCTGAGGTTTATTATTCCTAAGACATTGTCATCAAGTTTTCTTCTTTTCTAGGGCATGCGTTCCATACACCCAGACAGAGAAGGCTTTGGCAAGTGGAGGGCATGTCTGCTGTATCTGTAAGTGGTGGGGTTGTTGGTCCAGTGTGTGGTATGCTACTTAGGTGCCCAAAGTCCTCCACCTGCAAACCTCTGCTCTGACAAGCCCACCATGCCCATACGCCTATCATTAGAATTCCACGTTTGGTTGAAGCATGTTTTCAAAAGGTACTTGTTAAAGTAAAGACTGATTTATTTACTTAACTTTACCTAGGAAAGGGTGCATGACTGTGGGCCAAGGAACCTGGTTGAGGCGGCAGAGTCTGGAGTTCTAGCCGCTGAGCTTACAGGGACGGGCTTCCCTGAAAATTGTGCAGTGCGATGGAACTTGGTCATGAGAGCATGAATCCAAAGATACAAAAACCCAAGGACTGGTCTGCAATCAGCCAGGCATGCTTATCACCTTGTAACAGCCTAGACTTTGTGCTGTCCTGATTCTTACCAGCAAAGATCTGGCGTATGGGTAAACAATATCCAGAAATCTGGGAACAGTTCATAAAAACTGGGTTAATGGGGCTGAGAAATAAAGAAGTAGGGTGCACAGCAGTCCTTAGTACCAAGGAAACCAAAACGTGGGTCGGGAATCAGAACTGGGGCACTGAGTTTTGTCAGAGGCTGACTTCAGGGTGCTCTGCTGCCTTATTCGTGCTCAGTGACCTAGTTCCTTATAGGTTCTAAGTGAAAGTGAGCAGGAGCCTCATCTTTGCTTTCATCCAACAGCTCTAGGGACCCAGCTTCTCCCGTGCCTTCTGGCTTCCCCAGTGGATTGCCTTTCTCCCCCTCTTTGCTGAGTATCTAGTGCGCACGGTCTGTTCAGGTACACACTTCTGTTTGGTATTACTGATTAGTAACAGTTGGTGTATTTATAGGCATAAAATGCCAATTACCTACCTTCCATTAGATGTTCATTTTAAAAACTGACACCACAATTTCCCCTTGTCTTCAAGCAAAGTGAGATCCCCCTTTTATGAATTCTCGTTGTATGCTAGGCTTGCCTTTCATAACTTTGGCCACAAAGGTAAATGAATGATTGTGTAGTGCCTTGTGTGGTGGCTGCAAAGACAGAAACTCTGTCTGTCTTAGTCATTAATCTATCCCTTAGCACACAATAGAGCACCTGGCACGCAGTGGGTGTTCATAAATATCACACAAATGAATCAATGGATGAAGGAGGCATGGCTAGCATTGGAACTCAACTTTGGGACCAAGATTTCTTCACTAAGGAAAGGCTGGGGGAGAATGGATACGTGTATCTGTAGAGCTTTGTGTATGCTGTACGTATAGCCCCTTTGCTGTCCGCCTGAAACTATCACAACATTGTTAGTTGGCCATATGCCAATACAAAATAAAAAGTTAAAAAAAAAAGATTTCCCCACTAGACCCAGCATAGTCCTGGGGTTAAAAGATTTACCAGTTGGCCCATTCTGTTTACCCACCAGCTTGGGATCAAGGGCCTGCTTTTTATTTACAGCCATGTGACAATATCTGGTCATCTTTGATATTACCTCCTTTCCTCACCCTGATTTTTTTTTAAATACAATTTTTATTTATTTTAAAATTAAGTTTTACTGGAGTATAGTTGCTTTACAATGTTGTGTTAGTTTCTACTGTATAGCAAAGTGAATCCGCCACAAGGATACACATATTCCCTCCCTTAAGGGATGTTTTCAAGCATACAAGCTGCAAACAGGGTAATCACCCCCTCACACACCCGTATCTCAAACTCCTAATCTCCTTTTATTTTTGCTGGAGAATACTCTTTTGTTGTTGTTGTTATTATTATTATTTTTACTTTACAAGATTGTATTGGTTTTCCCATACATCAACATGAATCCGCCATGGGGGTACACATGTTCCCCATCCTGAACCCCCTTCCCTCCTCCCTCCCCGTACCATCCCTCTGGGTCATCCCAGTGCACCAGCCCCAAACATCCTGTATCCTGCATCTAACCTGGACTGGTGATTCATTTCTTATATGATATTATACATGTTTCAGTGCCATTCTCCCAAATCATCCCACCCTCTCCCTCTCCCACAGAGTCCAAAAGACTGTTCTATACATCTGTGTCTCTTTTGCTGTCTCGCATACAGGGTTATTGTTACCATCTTTCTAAATTCCATATATATGCGTTAGTATACTGTATTGGTGTTTTTCTTTCTGTCTTACTTCACTCTGTATAATCGGCTCCAGTTTCATCCATCTCATTCGAACTGATTCAAATGTATTCTTTTTAATGGCTGAGTAATACTCCATACTTTTTAAAATTGGTTTTTAAAAATTAATTTATTTTGTATTGAAGGATAATTGCTTTACAGAATTTTGCTGTCTTCTGTGAAACCTCAACATGAATCAGCCATAGATATACATATATCCCCTCCCTTTTAAACCCCTCTCCCATCTCCCTCCCCATCCCACCCCATCTAGGTTGATACAGAGCCCCTGTGTGAGTTTCCTGAGCAATACAGCAGATTCCCATTGGCTATTTTACATATGGTAATGTAAGTTTCCATGTTACTCTTTCCATACATCTCACCCTCTCCTCTCCTCTCCCCATGTCNGCCATGGGGGTACACATGTTCCCCATCCTGAACCCCCTTCCCTCCTCCCTCCCCGTACCATCCCTCTGGGTCATCCCAGTGCACCAGCCCCAAACATCCTGTATCCTGCATCTAACCTGGACTGGTGATTCATTTCTTATATGATATTATACATGTTTCAGTGCCATTCTCCCAAATCATCCCACCCTCTCCCTCTCCCACAGAGTCCAAAAGACTGTTCTATACATCTGTGTCTCTTTTGCTGTCTCGCATACAGGGTTATTGTTACCATCTTTCTAAATTCCATATATATGCGTTAGTATACTGTATTGGTGTTTTTCTTTCTGTCTTACTTCACTCTGTATAATCGGCTCCAGTTTCATCCATCTCATTCGAACTGATTCAAATGTATTCTTTTTAATGGCTGAGTAATACTCCATACTTTTTAAAATTGGTTTTTAAAAATTAATTTATTTTGTATTGAAGGATAATTGCTTTACAGAATTTTGCTGTCTTCTGTGAAACCTCAACATGAATCAGCCATAGATATACATATATCCCCTCCCTTTTAAACCCCTCTCCCATCTCCCTCCCCATCCCACCCCATCTAGGTTGATACAGAGCCCCTGTGTGAGTTTCCTGAGCAATACAGCAGATTCCCATTGGCTATTTTACATATGGTAATGTAAGTTTCCATGTTACTCTTTCCATACATCTCACCCTCTCCTCTCCTCTCCCCATGTCCATAAGACTATTCTGCCCTGAAAATAAATTCTTCAGTGTGATTTTTCTAGATTCCATACATGTGTATTAGAATATGGTATTTATCCTTCTCTTTCTGACTCTCCTCACTCTGTATACTAGGTTCTAGGTTCATCCGCCTCATTAGAACTGACTCAAATGCATTCTTTTTATGGCTGAGTAATATTCCATTGTGTACATATACCACAACTTCTTTATCCATTCATCTGTCGATGGACATCTAGGTTGAAAAATATGGAATGCTTTACAAATTTGCGTGTCATCCTTGGGCAGGGGCCATGGCAATCCTCTCTGCATTGTTCCAATTTTAGTATATGTGCTGCTGAAGCAAGCATTGATATCTTCGTCCATTTTCCTATCTTTGGGATTCAAGTTCTTCCATCTATCTTCTCTGGCTTCTGACGTGGGCCTGGCCTTATTTAAAGGGCTATGAATACTAATTTTCCTTAGTTTATTTTATCCCTGCATAGGCTGTTGTTCCTACATTTCGAGGCCACCAGTGTTGGGCTATCTCATTTTCACTGGACACCTGTGAACCCTTGTCCAGTTCCTCCAGAGGTTCTTCTGCCAATCTGGTCTAACTGAAAGCCCCATGGCCTGTAGTCTCTGTAGAATTCACCTTACTTATTTGTGTGTTAGCGCCAAGGGACGTTTATTCAATATTTACTTACCTCATAACATAGTGTGGGGAGGAAGACATTTTCCTCTGCCCCTCTAGGGTCTTCTGGCTGGTCTAAGAACCAAATTGACATGAGACATATTAACAGGAGGAAATCAAACAAAAGTTTAGTTAACAGGAATACATGGGCGAGATCAAGGAGAACTGAGGAACTTGTCAAAATGGCCCAAGCCCTCACCTTAAATACCATCTTCAGCTAAAGACAAAAAAGGATGCAGAGGGTAGGAGGGTGAGTAATGGGACGTTATCAGGAAGGGCACAGTAAACAACGGCCAGGTTGCACAGATTTAAGTCATTGCCTTCTTCATGGTTCGGTTTCTAGAGATTTGGTCATCTTCCTCTTCCTGATACCTGGAGGGAGACACCCCTACATTTAGAGATTTCCCTTACAAATATAAACATTTCTTACAAAAGAGTAACTCCTACTTAGCTTTAAGAATTTTTCACATGTCTGCTGTTTCTTAGACAATAATCATCTTAAAATAGTTAAAAAGCTAAGGAGACATTTAAAAAATTAATTCATTTATTTTGGAGGATAATTACAACATTGTGGTGGTTTTGGCCATACACGGACATGAGTCAGTCACGGGTGCACATGCATCCCCTCCCATCCTGAACCCCCCTCCCACCCCATCCCTCTGGGTTGTCCCAGAGCATGCGCTTTGAGTGCCCTGCTTCATGCACCGAACTTGAACTGGTCTTTTTTTTTTTTTTTAAGAAGAAGCTCTTTTGCAATAGACTAAGGGAAACGGAGGGACTTCCCTGGTGGTCCAATGGCTAAGACTCTGTGCTCCTAATGCAAGGGACCCAGGTTCAATCCTTGGTTGGGGAACTACATTCAATGTGTCACAACTAAGACCAGCCAAATAAGTAAATAAATACTGAAAGAAGAAGAAGAAGAGAGAGAATTGGAATGATATGTAAGACAAGGACATCAAGATAAGCAAATTTAAAGATCACTGCACCAGCCAGGAGGCACAAGCCAGTAATGTGACCATGGGCAATTCACTTAATTTTTCTGAGCTACAGCTTCCAAATATAGAAAACAAAGCAATTATATAGTTTCTTAAGTCCTTTCCAGCCTGTATGATTCTCTAGTATTTTGAGTTTTAAAAGGAAGTTCTCAGTATAAATATTCTTTCAAGAATAATGGTTTAACTGCGCCAGCTTGAGCACAAGCAGAACTCTGTGTTAATTTCCTCACATTCCAGGTTGGATCTCCACTTGTGCCTTTGACAAAGTAAGTATTGGCTTTTTAGAATTCTTTAATTACCTTGAGACTAGTATATTGACGTGGTTCTCAGAACAATCTTAGCATACTGGGAACTCATGACTTTAGCAATGTTACAGTAGGTTATTAATTCTTTGGTATTTAGTTTGACATTTATTTTTCTTTTTCAGCCATATTGACTTATATATCATTAGCCCCCAAATGCACCAAAGGCCAATTGCATTGATTATTTTAGTTCTACTCAGTTATTGCTTCATAATTCATCTTTTACAGCAAAACTTCCCTTGTCAACAGGCCAGAAGAGCTGAGTTTCATCATAGTCATATCTTCCAATCAAGTGCAGAGACTACTTCAAAAGTAACGGGAGTAAATCACGAGATAGGAAAAACACTTGCTAAATGGTAAATGATTTTGGAAACTTTTATTTGAGAGTATCTTAGGAGAGGAATGAATGGAGCTACTGAACTGCATTGTATTAGAAAAGGAAAAAAGTATAAACCAATTCCTGCAAAACTGTATGACTTTCATTGAAAAATCTCCCTGATTGATTACATGTCACACAACATGGGTTAATCTGAGATTCAAATAACCCAACGGTTTCTAACAACCCAGCAGAGAGGGACTCTTTTGGGTAGCAAGACTATCTCTGAATAGGGTATCTTTTCTTCCGTGTGGTTAGAGCCTAGAAAAAAAGAAGAGTAAGAAAGTCTCTCTCACCTAGGAATTTAAATATTTTTGGTCAATTGTTCTTTCGTAGTTTATTTTTTCTAATTCTGGGGGAGATTGGGTTTGTGTAGGTGGAGTCTCCCACCATCATCTTTAGCTGTTTTTGTTGTTCAGTTGCTAAGTCGTGTTTGACTCTTTGTGACCCAATGGACTGCAACATGCAAGCTTTCCTGTCTTCCACTATCTTCTGGAGTTTGCTCAAATTCACGTTCATTGAGTTGGTGATGCCATCCAACAATCTCATCCTCTGCCTCCCCTTTCTCCTTTTGCCTTCAGTCTTTCTCAGTATCAGGATCCTTTCCAGTGAGTTTGCTCTTCACATCATGTGGCCCAAGTACTGGAGCTTCAGCTTCAGCATCAGTCCTTCCAATTAATATTCAAGGCTGATTTCCTTTAGGATTGACTGGTTTGATCTCCTTCATCATTGACTGGTTTGAACCTTACCATCTTATCCTTCTTAAATATCTGTCACAGTGTTAAAGTGTTTTTAGCTGCAAATGAAGAGAAACACTAACTAGTGGGTCTAACCCTAAACTGAAACCATCTTCCCCACAGTCTTTCAGCTGGGTTTGTGTGGTGAGTGTTACTTTCATAATTAACCAGTCATTGTCTTGTCTTGGACAAAAGAAGGATCAAGTACAATGTGGCAAAAGCAGACAACAACAAAAATAAGAACTAAGCCACAAGAGTAAAAATATACAAATGAGACTCCAACAAACTAAAAAGCCTCTGCACAGCAAAGGAACCATTGACAAAATGAAAAAACAACCTACATAAAGCAAGAAATGTTCGCATCATGTATCTGATCAGAACGGCTATTATCAACAAGGTAAAAAATCACAAGTGTTTATGAGAATGTGGGGAAAATGCACCACCTGTGCACTTCTGGTGAGAGTGTAAACTGGTGCAGCCACTATGGAAAACAGTGCCAGGGTTCTTTAAAAGCTTAAAAATAGAACTTCCACATGATCCAGCAATCCCACTTCTAGTTTTCTTCCTGAAAAAAACAAAAACACTATTTTGAAAAGACATCCGCAGCTTCATGTTCATTGCAGTGTTATTTATATAATGGAATATTATTCAGCCATGAAAAAGAAGGAAATTCTGACTTTTGCTACAACACAGATTGATCTTGAGGGCATTATGCTAAGTGAAGTGAGTCAGACTGAGAAAGACAAATACTGTATGATGTTTTATAATGAACTGATAGACATAGAGAATAGACCAGTGGTTGACAGAGGCAGGGGGTGGAGGATTTGCAAAAAAATGGGTGTGTGTGTGACCAAAAGGTACAAACTTTGAGTTACAAGACAAATAAGTTCTGGAGATAAAATGGTAACTCTAGTGAACAATACTGTGTTGTATATTTGAAAGTTGCTAAGACAGTACATCTTGAAAGTTCTCATCACATGCATTTCCACTGTAACTATATATCATGATGGATGCTAATTAGATTTACTGTGGTGATCATTTAGCAATATATACACACCTATAAAGCCATTATGTTGTATGCCTAGAACTAATACAATGTTACATGTCAATAATATCTCAATAAAAATTTTAAAGTATAAAACCTGACTCCTGGAGAGATCCCATTTTGTGGGGAGTTTGTGCACTTCTGCTGTCCAGCCCCTCGCTTCTCAGTCTCTCCTCTCCTCAGCCTGTAGAATTTCTTCCCTTTCCATAGGTCACTCATCTTGACCACAGATAAATATCGGGATGCATGGAAAAGGGCCTTCTGAGTGCTAACCCAGAGGAGGTGAGGGCTGAGTGGCAAGCAGAGATGCCCCACATCCTGGGCACTGAGACACACGTAGAGGACTTTGATCAAAGCCTTGATAAGAGACCTTGATCAAAGCCCATGTTCTTTGTCAATAATAACTAAAATAATTTACTCAATCTGGATTCCCAGTCCACAGATAATCAGAAACTAAAGCTGAGAATGAAAAATGATACCTCACAGGCTGAAAGTGATGATGGAGACCAAAAAAAAAAAAAAAAAGGCTATAAAACAGGTACAACTAAAAAATCTATAGAGTTCAGAGGGCATTTCATGAATGACTCACTACTCAATAGCCTCAGAATCAATTCCCCTGTATTTTTGTATTTCAGCTGTACAAGCATTGTACCTAGTAGGTCTTAAAGCTTGGTTTTAAAAACAATAGTCTTCAGTCATCTGTAAACTTCCATGGTACTGAACTACTCACTACCAGAAATGCTTTTAAATGAGATACCATTACAGCAGGAATAGAGATAAATCCCAGGATTAGTGGGGCTGTGTTGTGTGCACTGTTGGCTAAATGAGGCTACTCATCTCCTAAAATACCCTCATCCCTGGAGGCCAGCACCAGAGAAGCCTGAGTGCTTGCACTGGTCATTAGATGACAAAGCAAGAATCATACAGCTTGCCCAACCTGGAGGTGCCCAAGACACCGGGAAGGCGTCTGCACATTTTATTTGAGGGTAGCACCAAGCCCAAGGTGGCAATTGGGGCATGAGTCAGAGACCTCTTGTGGCTTCTGCACTAGCAGGGCTGAGTGTCTTATCAGCAAATCACAGAAGAAGGCAAACCCCCCCACCTACAACACCCTTCCACTTCTTTGACACTTTTCAAACACTTGCCTCTTCTAATGTCAAGTTCAAGACTCACCTTACCCACAGGGCCCATACTGACCATTTGGGCCTTTTCTGGCCTCTCCTTCCTCGGAAGACTGCTCATATTGTTATCCAGATCATTCATCTGGCACTTGCCATCATGTTGTATATTGTTAACTCTCATTTCCTTGCCAACTGCTTGGTGAGCTCCTAGAAGGCACAGGCCATCTTAGAGGCTCTCGCATCCCCCATAGCAAAGAGCATGGAGCCTTGAACACAGCACACTCTCAATAAATAACACTCTTCTGGTGCAGAGAAGGACATGACTTAGTAACTGAAGAGCAACAACTTCATCGAGCAAATATTAATTGGTTGCCTACTATGTGTCAGCTACACAAAATCTCTGTCCTCGTGGAGTTCACAGTCTAGTAAGGGAAGGCAGTCGAGGACAAACACAGAAAATGTATGTTACCTTAGATAGTGCAAGTGCTAAGGAGAAAACATTACATGAACTGTGGGTGGTGGAGGAGGCTTTGAAATTTTAGATCATGTTTAGAAATAATCTAAATTATTTATACCTTTAGAAATTTTAGATCAAGGAGAAGGTGACTTTCGAGTAAAGACCTGAAGAAATCAGTGAGTGAGCCATACAGACAGCTGGGGAAACATAGTTCAGGCAGAGGGAACAGCAGGCAGAAAGTGTGTTAATCACACAGTCATGTCCAACTCTTTGTGACCCCATGGACTGAAGCCCACCAGACTCCTCTGTCCATGGGATTCTCCAGGCAAGAATACTGAAGTGGACTTCCATGCCCTTCTCTAGGCAGAGAACCCTGTTAATTAGGGTATTAACAGACATTGTTGCTAAACCCCTGGGATCAGGACTTTATATCAACTTGAAAAGTCCTTCTTATTATATATAGCATATATAGTAAAGCTGGCATTAACAGACACTATTGTGAAGTTTTCAAGTGTGTATATATATGTGTGTGTGTATCTCAAGATATATGATACTGATATGATATATATATGGTATGATATTAAAGCCTGGCACCAGCAGACACGACTATAGAACCCCCGGGAGCGGGACTGCTCAAGCTGTGAGAACATAAGCCGTAATAAACCAAGCTCTACCCAGCCCTTATAAGATTAGGCTGACAGTCTTAAATTTGGGGGTGTCTTTGGCCATAGCATTGGTGATACAACTCAGATTATCAGCTCCGGCCGGTCCCGTTCGCCACAGCAGGCACATTGATCCTAACCAATGGAAGAACAGTCTCGCTTGGAATAAGTTATCAAGGAGGCTGTTAGCAAGTCCTTTCATTATTAGCTTCTGCCAGAAATTATAGTAGGGATACTTCCTTAGATGCAAGATAAATTGTTGGTGGAACTCTTGCCCATTGTGAGGTGGTTTCCAGCTAGTCCAGAGTTGCCCCAGAGAGGCTCACTTTGATTGGTTAGTCAGGTGACATCGCCCAGCCAATAAGAGTATTCAAGAGACCAGTTGACACACATTTGTCTACCTTGGCTGCTGCAGTGGCTTCTGGCAATGAACTCAAAATGAAGCTTGAATGTACTATTGTAACTTCTCTTTCCTTCTCTGATGGGCCAAACTAGTCTCTTGCTTACGAACTTCCCTTTTATTAAGGACTTGAGGTAATAACCTCAAAGCTGTTGCAGAAAACAGCCTTAAGGTTTTTATCCTTTGGGGAAGACTGCGCAAGCTGACCCATCACCGCTCTCCACTATTCCGCCTCCCAGGGCAGAGGAGCAGCCCTGCCTCTCTGCCCCTTAAGATATTCCAGGGCCTGGTGGGAGGTGCTTGCGTCTTATTCCACCCTTACCCCTGCTTTTTTCCACCCCTTCTCTTCTGGAATTTTAGAGCTGACTTTTGAAAGTCACTTTCTGCCAAGACTTTTTTTTTTTTTTTTTTTTAACATCTTGTGTATGTGCTGCTGCCAGACTGGGATTGACTTACCAAATAAAAGGACATTAGAAATCCACAGAGTCAGATCAATCTTTAATGAAAAACCAACAAAACATTAAAAGGCTGCCACTAAGCAGCTAGGAGTTGAAGGCAACTCTAGCTAATTGGCACCCATAGCACTCCTCCACACTGCCAAGTTCCAGAGAACTGGCTCTCAACCCAGCACCGCCAAATTAGGCCAGTTCTCTACATGGCTCGTGTTGCTCAGTTGCTAATTAGGGTGATACAGAGTACCCCATCCAAATGGAGTGTCTTCTAGACATAGATGCTTCCTGAAACTTGAGGGTTTAAAAATGCTCCCTGAAACGCTAGCTGCTATTTTGTAACTTGCATTGATCAGTGGTGAAGAAATTAACTAAATAGCTTCTATTCTCACTAACCGATTCAATAGCAATGCTAAAATGATTTGGGGATGGAGAGATATTTGGAGGAAGAAATCTGTTTTATTTTGGTGGGACAATTTACAATGATTTAGGAAATCTGAGGCTTTTAAAAGACTGAGATAGTGATTCTCTTTGTAAATTCTCTGATGTTTTCTAATCAATTGATTTTTAAAAGCACTTTTTCTCACCTCTAACTGACATTAGAATCACCATGGGGGTGAATGGAGTACTGCCACCCAACGCAAACCAATCACCCAGAAATTCTGGAGGTAGAGCCCAGAGACCGGTAATTTTCTTCCAAATCTCTTTAGTTGATTGTAATATGAAGCTGGGGGTGAGTACCATTGTTCCACAGGGATCAATTTTAGTGTTTCAAATAACATTTTTTTTTTTTTTAATGTAGAATGGAAACAAAAGTGTTGTATAGGACTTTGAAAAGCCTCATTGTTACAAGCTCTGCTTAGCTCCATGGCTGTGGATACATCCCTTCCTGGGTTGCTTTTCACCTTCAAAATGAATTTTTCTCAAAGATGTTGAGAAAATGAGCAGAAGTACTATATTAGTTTGCTCAAGCTGCCATAACAAAGTTCCATAGACTGGGAAGGCTTAAACAATAGAATTTTGTTTTCTCGACATAGTTCTAGAGGCTAGAAGTCCAAGATCAAGCTGTCAGAAGGTATGGTTTCTTCTGGGGCCTTTCTCTTTGGCTTAGAGACAGCCATCTTCTCTTTGTGTCTTCATATGGTGCTCCCTCTATATTTCTTTGTGTCTTAATCTCTTTTTGTAAGGACATGAGACATATTGAATTAGAGTCCAGTCATACGACCTTACTTTACTTCATTAAAGACCCTAGATCCAAACAGAGTCATCTTTGGAGGTAGGGTTACAAAGTGAACATATGAATTATTGTGGGAGATAGAATTCAGCCATAACAGGTCCTGTGAAGTAAAGTGCATTTTTTGTGTGTGTGTGAGACAAAAAAAATTTCTTTTTAAAATAAGTTTGTGGTTTTTTTCCCTAAAGACATTGAGAATAAATTCAGAAGTTGCCTGGGCATGTGTAATATAAAGATCTTGAACCATGGCCCATCACAGTGGGAAAATCGTGCCAGAGGAAGGAAGTTTCAGGCCCAGTGAAAACCCAGTGCTGGGATATTCCAGAGATGCCTTGTAAAGATGTAAGCGATCACCTACTCATTTGAATTCTTCAATTGCCTCCATTGTTCAGGATGTCCCAGACAGCCTAGGGTGCTATAACAGCGTGTGTAATAGACGTTTCCATCCAAAGAGGTCTCTGCTTTCTTGGATCTTCCAGTGCTTATAAAATTTGTATTTGTATGAAAGCCAAAGCAATGTATACAATGTAGGAAGCCTTGGTGCTCTAAAGTTCTAGATCTGTTTAGTTAAAATGTTAAAGTATAATTTTCAGATCTTAATTATCCACTCCCTAAATGTGTGGTTCCTGGGAAATATCACCTCAATGGGTTTCACTTAAGGNGTATTTCAGCTGTACAAGCATTGTACCTAGTAGGTCTTAAAGCTTGGTTTTAAAAACAATAGTCTTCAGTCATCTGTAAACTTCCATGGTACTGAACTACTCACTACCAGAAATGCTTTTAAATGAGATACCATTACAGCAGGAATAGAGATAAATCCCAGGATTAGTGGGGCTGTGTTGTGTGCACTGTTGGCTAAATGAGGCTACTCATCTCCTAAAATACCCTCATCCCTGGAGGCCAGCACCAGAGAAGCCTGAGTGCTTGCACTGGTCATTAGATGACAAAGCAAGAATCATACAGCTTGCCCAACCTGGAGGTGCCCAAGACACCGGGAAGGCGTCTGCACATTTTATTTGAGGGTAGCACCAAGCCCAAGGTGGCAATTGGGGCATGAGTCAGAGACCTCTTGTGGCTTCTGCACTAGCAGGGCTGAGTGTCTTATCAGCAAATCACAGAAGAAGGCAAACCCCCCCACCTACAACACCCTTCCACTTCTTTGACACTTTTCAAACACTTGCCTCTTCTAATGTCAAGTTCAAGACTCACCTTACCCACAGGGCCCATACTGACCATTTGGGCCTTTTCTGGCCTCTCCTTCCTCGGAAGACTGCTCATATTGTTATCCAGATCATTCATCTGGCACTTGCCATCATGTTGTATATTGTTAACTCTCATTTCCTTGCCAACTGCTTGGTGAGCTCCTAGAAGGCACAGGCCATCTTAGAGGCTCTCGCATCCCCCATAGCAAAGAGCATGGAGCCTTGAACACAGCACACTCTCAATAAATAACACTCTTCTGGTGCAGAGAAGGACATGACTTAGTAACTGAAGAGCAACAACTTCATCGAGCAAATATTAATTGGTTGCCTACTATGTGTCAGCTACACAAAATCTCTGTCCTCGTGGAGTTCACAGTCTAGTAAGGGAAGGCAGTCGAGGACAAACACAGAAAATGTATGTTACCTTAGATAGTGCAAGTGCTAAGGAGAAAACATTACATGAACTGTGGGTGGTGGAGGAGGCTTTGAAATTTTAGATCATGTTTAGAAATAATCTAAATTATTTATACCTTTAGAAATTTTAGATCAAGGAGAAGGTGACTTTCGAGTAAAGACCTGAAGAAATCAGTGAGTGAGCCATACAGACAGCTGGGGAAACATAGTTCAGGCAGAGGGAACAGCAGGCAGAAAGTGTGTTAATCACACAGTCATGTCCAACTCTTTGTGACCCCATGGACTGAAGCCCACCAGACTCCTCTGTCCATGGGATTCTCCAGGCAAGAATACTGAAGTGGACTTCCATGCCCTTCTCTAGGCAGAGAACCCTGTTAATTAGGGTATTAACAGACATTGTTGCTAAACCCCTGGGATCAGGACTTTATATCAACTTGAAAAGTCCTTCTTATTATATATAGCATATATAGTAAAGCTGGCATTAACAGACACTATTGTGAAGTTTTCAAGTGTGTATATATATGTGTGTGTGTATCTCAAGATATATGATACTGATATGATATATATATGGTATGATATTAAAGCCTGGCACCAGCAGACACGACTATAGAACCCCCGGGAGCGGGACTGCTCAAGCTGTGAGAACATAAGCCGTAATAAACCAAGCTCTACCCAGCCCTTATAAGATTAGGCTGACAGTCTTAAATTTGGGGGTGTCTTTGGCCATAGCATTGGTGATACAACTCAGATTATCAGCTCCGGCCGGTCCCGTTCGCCACAGCAGGCACATTGATCCTAACCAATGGAAGAACAGTCTCGCTTGGAATAAGTTATCAAGGAGGCTGTTAGCAAGTCCTTTCATTATTAGCTTCTGCCAGAAATTATAGTAGGGATACTTCCTTAGATGCAAGATAAATTGTTGGTGGAACTCTTGCCCATTGTGAGGTGGTTTCCAGCTAGTCCAGAGTTGCCCCAGAGAGGCTCACTTTGATTGGTTAGTCAGGTGACATCGCCCAGCCAATAAGAGTATTCAAGAGACCAGTTGACACACATTTGTCTACCTTGGCTGCTGCAGTGGCTTCTGGCAATGAACTCAAAATGAAGCTTGAATGTACTATTGTAACTTCTCTTTCCTTCTCTGATGGGCCAAACTAGTCTCTTGCTTACGAACTTCCCTTTTATTAAGGACTTGAGGTAATAACCTCAAAGCTGTTGCAGAAAACAGCCTTAAGGTTTTTATCCTTTGGGGAAGACTGCGCAAGCTGACCCATCACCGCTCTCCACTATTCCGCCTCCCAGGGCAGAGGAGCAGCCCTGCCTCTCTGCCCCTTAAGATATTCCAGGGCCTGGTGGGAGGTGCTTGCGTCTTATTCCACCCTTACCCCTGCTTTTTTCCACCCCTTCTCTTCTGGAATTTTAGAGCTGACTTTTGAAAGTCACTTTCTGCCAAGACTTTTTTTTTTTTTTTTTTTAAACATCTTGTGTATGTGCTGCTGCCAGACTGGGATTGACTTACCAAATAAAAGGACATTAGAAATCCACAGAGTCAGATCAATCTTTAATGAAAAACCAACAAAACATTAAAAGGCTGCCACTAAGCAGCTAGGAGTTGAAGGCAACTCTAGCTAATTGGCACCCATAGCACTCCTCCACACTGCCAAGTTCCAGAGAACTGGCTCTCAACCCAGCACCGCCAAATTAGGCCAGTTCTCTACATGGCTCG
This sequence comes from Neotragus moschatus, assembly GCA_006410615.1. Lineage (NCBI taxonomy): Eukaryota > Metazoa > Chordata > Mammalia > Artiodactyla > Bovidae > Neotragus > Neotragus moschatus. The sequence continues at coordinate 3,289,989 of SJYA01003206.1, forward strand.
TGTTGCTCAGTTGCTAATTAGGGTGATACAGAGTACCCCATCCAAATGGAGTGTCTTCTAGACATAGATGCTTCCTGAAACTTGAGGGTTTAAAAATGCTCCCTGAAACGCTAGCTGCTATTTTGTAACTTGCATTGATCAGTGGTGAAGAAATTAACTAAATAGCTTCTATTCTCACTAACCGATTCAATAGCAATGCTAAAATGATTTGGGGATGGAGAGATATTTGGAGGAAGAAATCTGTTTTATTTTGGTGGGACAATTTACAATGATTTAGGAAATCTGAGGCTTTTAAAAGACTGAGATAGTGATTCTCTTTGTAAATTCTCTGATGTTTTCTAATCAATTGATTTTTAAAAGCACTTTTTCTCACCTCTAACTGACATTAGAATCACCATGGGGGTGAATGGAGTACTGCCACCCAACGCAAACCAATCACCCAGAAATTCTGGAGGTAGAGCCCAGAGACCGGTAATTTTCTTCCAAATCTCTTTAGTTGATTGTAATATGAAGCTGGGGGTGAGTACCATTGTTCCACAGGGATCAATTTTAGTGTTTCAAATAACATTTTTTTTTTTTTTAATGTAGAATGGAAACAAAAGTGTTGTATAGGACTTTGAAAAGCCTCATTGTTACAAGCTCTGCTTAGCTCCATGGCTGTGGATACATCCCTTCCTGGGTTGCTTTTCACCTTCAAAATGAATTTTTCTCAAAGATGTTGAGAAAATGAGCAGAAGTACTATATTAGTTTGCTCAAGCTGCCATAACAAAGTTCCATAGACTGGGAAGGCTTAAACAATAGAATTTTGTTTTCTCGACATAGTTCTAGAGGCTAGAAGTCCAAGATCAAGCTGTCAGAAGGTATGGTTTCTTCTGGGGCCTTTCTCTTTGGCTTAGAGACAGCCATCTTCTCTTTGTGTCTTCATATGGTGCTCCCTCTATATTTCTTTGTGTCTTAATCTCTTTTTGTAAGGACATGAGACATATTGAATTAGAGTCCAGTCATACGACCTTACTTTACTTCATTAAAGACCCTAGATCCAAACAGAGTCATCTTTGGAGGTAGGGTTACAAAGTGAACATATGAATTATTGTGGGAGATAGAATTCAGCCATAACAGGTCCTGTGAAGTAAAGTGCATTTTTTGTGTGTGTGTGAGACAAAAAAAATTTCTTTTTAAAATAAGTTTGTGGTTTTTTTCCCTAAAGACATTGAGAATAAATTCAGAAGTTGCCTGGGCATGTGTAATATAAAGATCTTGAACCATGGCCCATCACAGTGGGAAAATCGTGCCAGAGGAAGGAAGTTTCAGGCCCAGTGAAAACCCAGTGCTGGGATATTCCAGAGATGCCTTGTAAAGATGTAAGCGATCACCTACTCATTTGAATTCTTCAATTGCCTCCATTGTTCAGGATGTCCCAGACAGCCTAGGGTGCTATAACAGCGTGTGTAATAGACGTTTCCATCCAAAGAGGTCTCTGCTTTCTTGGATCTTCCAGTGCTTATAAAATTTGTATTTGTATGAAAGCCAAAGCAATGTATACAATGTAGGAAGCCTTGGTGCTCTAAAGTTCTAGATCTGTTTAGTTAAAATGTTAAAGTATAATTTTCAGATCTTAATTATCCACTCCCTAAATGTGTGGTTCCTGGGAAATATCACCTCAATGGGTTTCACTTAAGGTCCTCATTTTAGTTTTTATAAAATCGCATGTTTTTGGAAAAGGGAAGATGAAGAATATAGAAGCAAGCAGAGAGGTATGTGTACATTGTGTGTGTGTGTGTGTGTGTGTGTGTGTGTATGTGTGTGGTAATGGGTGTACTGATAAGGGAGCTTAAAACCAAAAAAAAAAAAAGCCAAATGTAAGCCATGGTGCTATCATGGGGGAGACCACCTACCAGGGTTGAGGGTTTAGAATACTGCACAAGACAAGTGGTATTCTGAGTTTCTGTTTGAATGAATCTTCCTGTCCCCTGACTTTACCTTCAACAGGAGCAAAGATAATGACCATTTTGTGTGACGTCTATGCTTGAAATCATTCACGGTGCCATTTCCTTCAATAAGTCGTTTCGGAGACACTTTTGTGTGCACAGCACTGTCCAGAGCGTCAGGCAGCATGAAGAGGTCTAAGATATACCATGATTCTCCATGAGCTTGGAGTTTAGTTGAGCAGACAGTGCATACACAAGTTCAAAGGTAAGCAACACCGTGAAACTTGGAGCAATGAAAAGGCTGTCATAGGGTGATGGTTTATAAATGTCCCTGTAGAGTCCTAAAGGAAAGATTAGATCCTTCTAGAACTAAAGGCTCCAGTAAGAGATGTGAATTCAGAGCTGTCCTGGTAGACTGGACTCAGGGCAAGGAAAAATGGAGAGGAGAAACTTCAAAGATGGAAAACGAGGATAAAATGGCCTAGCTGTTTTTGTTTGTTTTTCACTGGTTTGTGTTAATCAATTTCATGGATCAGATCTGGGATTCAGGAGAAAATCACTGAACACATTTATAATAAAATGAAAGTCAAATTTCAGTCAATCTCTCAGCTTCTAACAGGTCTTTCTTTCAGCCCCATCCCTACTCCAAACAAACAGGCAAACAAACATATGACTTAATGACCAACTCACACTATGATCCCTGTTAGTGGGAAACTAGATCTTGGCCAAGGGCATGGTCATTTAAAAGGGTCCAGTTTGGTCCTCAATATAAACTGGTCATTACAGAACATGTGAGACTTGACCCGCCTGCAGGAACCTGCCCAGTGTGGCTAAAATTGGCCTCCTGAATTAGACATCGCTAAGGAGAGAAAATACACCATGGGCTGAGGGCCTTTCAAAAGTCTTTTCTTTCTGTAAAAGGAAATGAGGCCAAAGTCAGCAAGCAGAGTAGACTCAAATTTATAAAAGCTATCTAGATTCTACCTCAGGAATGTGAAGGAAATTTAGGTCTCCTTTAAGCAATGTCTTGTTATCCCATTTGCTTAAAAAAAAAAAAAAAAAAGCTGTTGTTGTGTTTGGGGTTACCATCCCTTTTCTGTTATTTTTGAAAATTCTGCTGCTTTAAAATAAAAGTCTAGTATATGGAATATCAGAAGTGATGACTGTTTTAAACAAAGAAGCCCTTTTCTCCATCCTCTGTCCCAGGCCTCTCTACACGGGTGTGAGACCGACCTGCTCTTTGGACCTCAGAATGAGTGAGCACACTCGGGCGTGATCAGCCTGCCCTTTATCCCTCCGAGATCGGGATGTTCCTCCATCCAGCCCGGGAGGCCAGCAAACCATTGTGCAATCTGTTCCACACACATAGGCCCTATGGGATTGCTACACTGCCTTTTCCTTTTATTAGAAGGGGAAAATCGATCCTCCTAAATGGTAAGTCCGCTGTTGCAAGGAAGCTGAAACAGTTGCATGGGTTTTGGCTAGTGGCTACCTAGGTTCCTTTGTTCCTAGCTCTACTGGAAACAGCCAGTTGGGAGCAGTGCCAAGGATCCTAACCTCTCCCTTCTAGAACCTCTACCTTCACCTAACTCCTATACCTCCCTGGCAATAAAACCATCAGCGTAAAACCTACATCATGCCACTTCCTTGATGGCAGGCATACTTTTTCTGGCTTTCCAATCAGGAAGATCTAGAAGTAGTGAACACAGAGGACTCCATGGACCAGCTAGAAAACTCCAATGTGTTGTGGATTTAATGGGGTCTATGCACCTGCCCAGGGAGCCTGGCAGGGGTGACCACTGTGCTGGGGGAACACGGATACTGTGACTCCATTCCAGCCCTTTGGTACCGCATGGGAACACTGACCCAGTGTTATCTTAGGAGTTTTCCAGGGAAGCTCAAACTTTACAGTTTAATGGGAGATGTTCTGATTTACCAAGGTTAGCTCCACTTTTTAAAACACTGTAAAAGCCAGACAATATACCCCTGAGGGCTATGTTCAGGCTTCAGACTGCCACTGTGAGACGTCTGCCATCTTGGGTGGGACCAGCACCTTCTGTCTGCATGGGAGCTGACAGATGATGGAAGCATGTGGAGCTTCTAGTGTGAACGCCTACCTGGTCACCTACAGCACAGAGGTGTGGGTGCTGGTGTTAGCTACATTAGCTGGACTTTGCCTTCTGTATTTGTACAAGAGATAACATGCTCACCGTACACTGAGTTCACAGATGGTGACTGTCTGCTCTCCTCTGCCAGGGTATCAAGGAGGGATAAAACAGGGCATGGATCTCCACTTCTTTCTTTCCTCCTCTGCTGGCAAAGCATGGGTGGGCTTAGTTAAGATGGTACGAGGATAGACTGAGCAGGCTAGATGTCCCTGACCGGGTGGACTGGGGTGGGGGGAAGTTGTGGGGTTAGCCATGTGGATGAACTCTCATTCCACTCAAACATCCGCAGGGATATCGTATTGCGTGGGAACTGTAGAAAGTGGCTGTTCCGCCTGGGTGTCCTCTCCCTGCCGGGCTAGACACTGTCTCTCATCAATTGCTCCTTTGCAAGCCTCCTATATACACGTAACACACACAGCTGCTGCTCTCTGGGTCCCCACTGCGGCCTCCTACTCTCACTTCCATTCACATACCAACATACTGGGCCTGGCATCAAGATTTCCACTGCCTCCTACCCAACCCAAGTGTGTTCTAATCATCCAGTTCCAGAAGAGGGCAACTGTGGATAGAAGTCACTTCAGCCTCTAGGGCTATGCTGTCTGATGCAAATATTATGTGAGCCACAAGTGTAATTTTAAATTTTCAACTAGCTGCATTTTAACAATCCAGCCCCTCAAATTCTTCATAATCTATTTTATTTAACCCAATGTACCCCAAATATCATTTCAACATGTAATTGATATTTTTAAAATTGTTAATGAGATATTTTACATTTTTTGTAGTCAGCCTTTGAAATCTGGTGTCTATTTTGTACTTAGAGCACTTCCCAATTTGTACTAGCCACATTTTAAGTTCTTCAAAAGTCTTATGAGACTAGTGACTACTGTTTAGATAGCACAGCTCGAGAATATAAAGAAAGAAATTTCCCTAATGTCGTGATCAAGTTTCTACCTCCAAGTTTTTGTTAATGAAGAAATCTAATTGCCTAAAATATCCCACAGTGACATATTTGAATAAAATTCAAAATGTTTTTGACAAATTAAAATGGCTCATTGATTCTTGCAAAGTGAATGTCAACTAGACTAAATGTAAAATTCTATATTCAGGCTCATAGAAGTCAGGCATACAAATATAGTAGGAGGAGACTGGCTTGGCAGTTCATCTGAAAAGAAAAATCTGTGTTTAACTTGGTCACAATCTTCTAAGAGCTACATTGTGATAAGATTTTTTTTTTTTAAATCCACACAATCAATATAGTAACCCCACATACAGGAAATAATCAGTCAGAACTAGTGCTGAACTGAAGAGTGTGTCAGTTACGCTTTTATCCAGGGCTCCAGACTATAAAACGCTTAACATACAGGATGTATAAGAAGATGGAGAAAATGTCATTTACCGATTTCTTGGCTGAACTTCATACTTTCTGATAAGTTCACTGGCATGAGGACTGAGGTCTCTGAAGACATGTTTGAATTATAATTGAGGGTCACTAACTAGCTTGTTNGCTGAACTGAAGAGTGTGTCAGTTACGCTTTTATCCAGGGCTCCAGACTATAAAACGCTTAACATACAGGATGTATAAGAAGATGGAGAAAATGTCATTTACCGATTTCTTGGCTGAACTTCATACTTTCTGATAAGTTCACTGGCATGAGGACTGAGGTCTCTGAAGACATGTTTGAATTATAATTGAGGGTCACTAACTAGCTTGTTTCCCTTGTGATCAAATGATAAAGTGTCTGCCTATAATGCGGGAGACCTGGGTTTGATCCCTGGGTTGGGAAGTTCCCCTGGAGAAGGAAATGGCAACCCACTCCAGTATTCTTGCCTGGAAAATCCCATGGGTGGAGGAGCTCGGTAGGCTACAGTCCATGGGGTCGCAAAGAGTCGGACATGACTGAGTGAGTTCACTTCACTTCACNGTGAACTCCAGGAGATGGTGATGGACAGGGAGGCCTGGCATGCTGCAATTCATGGGGTTACAAAGAGTCAGACATGACTGAGAGACTGAACTAACTAACTAGCTTTCAAGGAGGTAGGTGCACTTATCTATAGGACTGTGTTTGCCAGATAGGGTGTTTGTGATTGGACAAGACCTGAACTGATCAGGGTAATAAAGAGGATCACCATTGCTGCTGGTCAATCTTCCACCCCCACTCCATGTAACAGACACATATTTAGGGCATGTCCATTAGAACATAAATAAAATTATTAACCTGAGTCTAGGGTAAAGAATTCACCTGTAATAGAGGAGGCACAGGAGACATGAGTTCAATTCCTGGGTTGAGAAGATCCCCTGGAGGAGAAAATGGCAACCCACTCTAATATTGTTGCCTGGAGAATTCTATGGACAGAGGAGCCTGGTGGACTATGGTCCATGGGATCACAAAGAATCGGACACGACTGAGTGACTAAGCACGGAATACCTATAATGTTCTCTTCTGGCCACATCTAGAGAAGTGTGCTGAATTTTAAGTATAACATTTTAAGATAGACTTTTTACAAGCCAGAACTTTTGATAAGTAATGGAGAAGATTGATATGGGCGATGAGCAGTTCGTCAGTGTGAGAGTTTGAAGAACAAAAGATTTTTGATTCAAGAAGGCTAAAAAATAGTTGAAGGATTTTCCTGTAAAAGATGGAGTAGATTTATCATATTCTCTGATTCTCTGGATACCAACTAGTGTCCAACCATCAATCCAATTCTGGACTAACTACCAGGAGTTAGTGTCTGATCCCACAAGTTAAAGGATCTCAGTTCCCACAAGACTGCTCCAACATCAGATGCCAATATCTGACCCAAATTTCTGTCTAACTTGGCTAAAATTCAGAAGGTTTCACATCTATATCCCCCACCCCACATTTCATAATTTCCTAGAATTAAGACTCACAGGACTCAGGAAAATGCTATTACTAAAACAACTTATTGTAAAGGACGCAAAAGACCAGCTAGAGGAAGAGGTACATAGGGTGAGGTCTGAAAATGGTCCTGAGCATAGAAGCTTGCATCTCTGAGGAGTTGGAGTGCCCCAGCCTCCCAGCACAAGGATGTGCTCACCAACCTGGTATCTCCCCAAACCCTGTCATTTATGGAATGTTTACAGAGGTTTCCAGTCAAGGATTTTCCTGCTTTGGAGGAAAAGCAGGAGTCTTAATGGAGTCTACATGGAGTCTTAATCCTTGGACTGCCAAGGAAATGAACCATGTGATGGTTAATTTTATGTATCAACTTGACTGGTGTAAGGAATGCCCAGATAGCTGGTAAAACATTATTTCTGGGTGTGTCTGTGAGAATGTTCCTGGAAGAGAATCATTTGAAACAGTAGACTTCAATCCCTTGAGGGCCCCCATAAAACAAAAGGTGGAGGGAGGGAGAATGCTCTCTGTCTTCTTAAACAGGGATGTTCATCCTCTCCTATCCTCAGACATCAGAGCTCCTGGCTCTTGGATTTGTGGACTCTGGGACTTAGACCAGCAGACCCCTGGTTCTCAGGCCTTTGGACAGGGACTGAATCATGCCACTGACTTTCTTGGTTCTCCAACTTGCAGACGGTTGGGTGGGGGAGGGGACGCACAGCTCAGCCTCCAAAACTGTGTTAGCTAGTTTCTACAGTAAATCTCCTTTTACAAATATGTCTATATAGGGCTTCCCTGATGGCTTAGCTGGCAAAGAATCCACCTGCAATGCAGGAGATCTGGGTACTATCCCTGGATTGGGAAGATCCCCTGGAGAAGGGAATGTCTATCCACTCCGGTATTCTGACCCGAAGAAGTCCATGGACTATTGGGGTAGCTCCAAAACTGTGTGAGCTAGCTTCTACAATAAGTCCCTCTTACATGTATGTCTATATATCTTATTGTTTCGTTTCTAGAAAAACCTGACTAATATGCACATTTACATTATTCCCAGCATAGATTACCTGATGGAAGTTTTAAGAAGGCAAGTTTTAATTAAGCATCAGAAAAGACTTCCTGAAAATTAGAATTCCATTAGTTGAAAATTGGTTTTGTCCCTTGAGTAGTGAGACAATTAGTTCTCTCGTCTCCAGATGTAAGCAGCGGGAGGCTAAATTTATCAGGGTTGTAGAGATTCTCACCTTTTTTTTTGTAATAGTTAAGCCTCAAAACTTGGAGCTCTCCTTACCAACTTTAATAGTCTCGACTATAAAAAAAAATTCAAAGGGTTAGGACTTACATTTTCAAAGAGCCATTCTTTTAAACTGTCAAAGTAGATATAGATCACATGGAGAAATTTCAGGTTATTCAGGTACCTTGCCAAACATCAAAATGACAGCAGGGGTTGTCCTCAACCACAAGCCGGCTAAGAAAAAAAATGTACGGAGTCAGCATTTCATGTCAACACCACCGCTATTGCTTCACCAATGCAATCCCCACCCCCAGCTTTGTAAACTCCTGTACGAATTTCTCACAAACAAGCAAAGAGTTAAGTCTGGGGGAAGTGTGAGGGATGGCCAGGAAAATCTGACTAATAAGAAGGGTGTAGAGAATCTTCCCTGCAATGCAAACCTGCTGGTCAATGCTTTCCTTTGTCTTCAGAAAAACCCTTTAAACAAATTTGGTCCGAAGGTATATTAGTTGCTGTTTGTTTTGCCCCTGACTCCTCTCCAAGAATGTATATAACTATGGGCAAATCAAAATTCAGGTGACCTTTGTCAAATGATAAACAGGCATATTAAAATTTTTAAGAGTTTTTTTTTTTTTTTTTAAAGCAAATGCCCATTGGAATTGATCTTGCCAAACTGGAAGTGGTTAGGAATGCTCCACCAAGAGGGGGCAGGGGCAAGACTTTGACAGGGCAAAGGTGGAATCGAAGCCAGGAAATTATCTGATTGGCTGTAGCTTAAGTTTTGGGCTTCCCCAGTGGCTCAGAAGGTAAAGAATCTGCCTGCAATGCAGGAGACGCCAGTTTGATCTCTGGGTTGGGAAGATTCCCTATAGAAGGAAATTGCAACCCACTCCAGTATTCTTGCATGGAAAATCCCATGGACAGAGGAGCCAGGTGGGCTACACAGTCCATGGGGTTGGAAAGAGTTGGATAAGACTGAGTGGCCAAGCACAGCTTAAGTTTGTCTTAAGTGGAAAAGCTGAGATCTTGTGTCTGTGATTGGATAACCTGAGGAATCTACAGGGTCCTTGGATTTGCTCACCCAGGCTGCCATGGTTTGTATTAGAACCTTCTCAGTCTAATGGCCTTGTTTTATTTACTTCTGTGGTCAAACACCTTTGATTACTGGACCCACAAGCTGCTTCAGGGCATCACTGATCTTTAATCAGGTCCATTTGCAGAGTATAGAAGTAGTGAGATTGTTCTTCAGGTGGCAAGTTAACAAAAGTGTGGCCGCCACATGCTTCTAGAACAGCAAGTACACATAGGTACTTAAGATGTCAGCTTAGAAGAACGACTGATTTCCAAAAGGCCTCTGGGTTGCCAAAACCAACGGTCACTTCTTTGAGCTCATGTTAGTGTCTCAACAGCATTTCGTCTAGCTCACCACCCCCTGTTTCTTGACTGACTTTGTTCCCCAGGCTTCCTTAAGAAAGGGGTGTGGCCCCCTTGTGATAGATGTACCATCATTCCTACAATTCACTGCTTCTCCCTGTGAGAGGATTATAGGCCATCACCCTAGTTGCAACAAAATCATCCACGGAAAGTAAGTAAGAAAAAAAAGAAGAGATAGAGGAAATGGAATGAAATTTTACTTACACGGAAAGTAAGAAGAGATAGAGGCCACATCCCTCGATATGTTTAATGCATGGCACTCAGGATTTCCTAACATCATCGCCTTTAGCGACAGCTGATATCTGAAATGAATTTTCAGAATCTTTTTCCTTTTCTCTTAGGATGTATTTCCACTGAGCTGCAAATCCTCCTGGGTGAAGAACACCTTTAAAGGAGGAAGGGAATTAAAATTTATTGCATGCTCAATACGTGACAAGTTCTGTATTAGAAACTTCACATTTATTATTTCACCATCACAATCCTCTCATTATTCCCATTTTCTTGTTGTTTAGTCAGTAAGTTGTGTCCAACTCTTTGCAGCCTCATGGACTGTAGCCTGCCAGGCTTCTCTGTCCATGAGATTTTCCAGGGAGGAATACTGGAGTGGTTTGCCATTTCCTCCTCCAGGGGATCTTCCTGACCCCAGGATCAAACCCGAGTTGCCTGAATTGGCAAGCAGATTCTTTACTACTGAGTCACCTGGGAAGCCCTATTCCCATTTTACAGTTGGGAAAATGAAAGCTCAGAGAGGTTAGGTAAGCTTAACAGTTACTGACAGGCAAATAGATAGTAATTAGTTGTTGGGATTAGAATCAAATCTGTGTGTGTGTGTGTCCTAAGCCATATTTCTTTCTACACTGTGATGCCGGCTCCCTGCCTCATCATATATCTCTGGGTTAAAATGAAAGTTTTCATGGGGAGGAGGGGGCAAGAGGTTAGCAGATGCCTCATGGATGAGCCCTGTGGACCAACAACGTATAAGGAAGTTGGTCATACTGATTTAGAATCCTAGAAGAACAGAACTTCTAAGAACCCAAGATAGCACGTGTTGCAAACAATTGTATATATAATGAGGCTTTGGTTCAGAGAAGGGGAAATAATATTTCCCAATGTGGAAGAATGATTATTTAGATATTTTACTAGTAAGATTTTCCCCATGATTACAAACAATCTTAGGCCCCAAATCTTGGTAGATTACAATAACAACAACCTATTTCTCACTTCTATCCCACATTGGCAGTGGGTTAGCACTAGACTACAGCTCTGCACAAACTGCAAGCTGGCTGTGGGTGTGTCCCACAAGAATCAAGGCTGAAGGTTCTGGGGCATTCCTTGTTTTACCACATTTTGCTTTACTGTACTTCACAAATACTACATACTTTTTTTTACAAATTGAAGATTTCTGGCAACCCTGCCTCCAGGAAGTCTATCAGCACCATTTTCCCAACAGCGTTTGCTCACTTGTGTTACATTTTGGTGATTCTTGCAGTTTTTCAGACCCTCCGCAAGCAAGATTCACTGAAGGCTCAGCTGATGTTTATCAATAAGTTATTTTTAATTAAGGTATATGCTTTTTTCTTAGACATGCTATTTCACACTGATAGATTATAGGTTAATGTAAACACAGCTTTTATATGCATTGGGAAATCCAAAAATGCATGTGACTCTTTTTATTACAATTTTGCTTTAACGTGCCTATGTATGGAACATACTATTTTCATGACAAAGGGAACACCTAAGGAGAGCTAGTGGAAATACAATGCTCAGACAGGCATCATGTCATTTCTGCTCCTCTCCCACTGGCCACAGCTAAGCCTGATGTTACTGGGAGCCAAGACTACGTATTTTTCACAAGGGAGCCTGACAAGTCAATAGTAGCAGACGGATGTCTACCCCTCTTGTAGAAAGAGAGTGCATAATTGGGAACAATAACACAATGCATTTGTGTTTAGTTCACAGTGACCTTTGCTGTTCCCAGTGAAGATGGTGGCCCAAATGTTGCATTTGCTGGCTTTAAGAAGGACTTGTGTTGCCAAAGTGAAGCATAACTTGCTGGTTTGGATTTCAGAAAGCCCAAGCTATTGAGCTGTCTGTTGAGGGCAGGGGGTGAAGTGAAAGATGAATGCCTTGGACAAAGCAGAGGGGAAGAAGCTGTGAGAGTTAAGGAGAGAGATTTTACTCCTCAAGCTTGAAAAAGGAAGAAGATTTGGGGGGGAGTGGTGGTGAAGAGAGATGAACACCCCGTCTCAAATGTAAGAATCAGTTGAAACTTGCTGCACTGCAGAGGGGGGTTAAGACTCATAGGAGCCTGCATCTTAGGTGTTCTCGGGGAAGCCAGGGTACCTCGATGAGAAGCCCAGCTTGGTGCAAGCTTGGTTCTCCACATGCTCAAGGAACAAATGTCCTCCCCAAAGCTACTGGATGATCTAAGACCCCAAGGACCTTTATGATGACCTGGGATGCGTGGCAGAGAGGGACCCATCGTAACATTAAAGTTACCACCAACCCGGTGGGGTGTGAGAAGAATACATTTAATTTAAAGAAATGAAATGAGTCAGACATTTCTTCCATCTCATGGAATAAAAGCTATTCATCAATAACTCACAGCTAGGACTTCCCTGGTTGGAGAAGGCAATGGCACCCCACTCCAGTGCTCTTGCCTGGAAAATCCCATGGACAAAGGAGCCTGATAGGCTGCAGTCCATGGGGTCGCTAGGAGTCTGACACGACTGAGCGACTTCACTTTCACTTTTCACTTTCATGCATTGGAGAAGGAAATGGCAACCCACTCCAGTGTTCTTGCCTGGAGAATCCCAGGGACAGGGGAGCCTGGTGGGCTGCCATCTATGGGGTTGCACAGAATTGGACACGACTGAAGCAACTTAGCAGCAGCAGCAGCAGGAGTTCCCTGGTATTCCAGTGGTTAAAAATCATCTTGCCAACCCAAAGGACAAGGGTTTGATGCCTGGTCTGGGAAGATTCCACATACCCAGGGGCAACTAAGCCTGTGTACCACAACTACTGAGCCGATGAGTCACAACTACTGAAGCCTAAGTGTTCTAGAGCCCCTGCTCTGCAACTAGAGAGTAGGCCCCGCTTGTTACCAATAGAGAAAGCCCTCATGCAGCAGCAAAGACCTAGCACAAAGGGAAAATAAAATTAATTAATTAATTTAAAAAAATCTCACAGCCAGTAAAGGGACAAGACAATTCTTTACACATTCCTTCAAATAAATATTTGTAATTTTCTATGCTAGGCCCTTTGTATTAGTTTCTTGGAGTTGTTATAACAAAGTACCACAAACTATGTGGTTTATACAACAGAAATTTATTGTCTCATAGTTCTGAAGGCTGCAAGTCCAAGGTCAAGGCAGGGCCATGCTTGCAATGAAGACGTTAGGGAAGGGTCTATTTCCAGCCAAGCTCCTAGAAATTCCTTAGCTTTGGGAGCATATCTCCTGTCTTCAGAAGGTGCTTTCCCTGCATGTGGATCTGTGTCCATATTTCCCCTTTTTATAAGCACACGAGTCATGTTGGATTAGGGGTTCACTCTACTCCAGTATGATCTCATCTTAACTAATTACAACTTCAGTGACCTTATTTCCAAATAAGGCAACATTCATATGGGTTAGAACTTCATGTGAATTTGAGAGGGACAAATTCAACCTGTAATACCTTTTGAGAGGCACTGGGATATAATACCACCAAGACAGTCGGACCCTGACCTCATGGGGTCAACCATCCAGGGGAGGGCAGACACTGAGTCCATGAATATGTGATAGATTCCAGGTCTTTACATTTCAGCTTCCTGCCTTTTGGCCATTGGAGGCTAGTCTTCCAATTAGACAAATATTAGCAAGACTCTTGGGAGCCTCTATTGATATATGATGTGTCTTCTCAAGTAAGTTATTAGAAGGAAAATAAGGATTTGCCATATTTTTGGCCATCCAGCAGCTGAACTCCCTTCTCAAACTCTGCCTTTGTGTGAGCCTTCAGGGAAAGCAGCAAAGCTATGAGGTTACGATAAAAATGCACTTCCTGTCATGATTCACTCTTGCCTAAGATTTTTGAGTCTGGAGCAATGACTCTTAGGAGCAGCAACAATTTAGAGCTCATCTTGGTGGCACCATTGGCAGCATTCAGGGTCTAGGCGCACCCACACCAGTAGTAGTACTGGCAGTAACACCTTGACCAGTCTGCACCCATTGTGCGTCTAGCCTGTGCCAACCACCCCAACTTCCCTTGGTACTTGCTTGATTCTCCATCTTCACTATTAATTTTGTGAGCTACTCCATATTCTACTATATTCCTTTTCTGCTTACAAGAGCTAAAGTGCATTGCTTGCAAGTGCTGAAAATCCATGAATAATTATAGATACACAGGTAAACAGAGCTGGCTTCGTCTAACCTGGGAGGGAATAAATCTTACATTGAGATTTCTCAGAAGTCAGCCTGTATGATCCATCTCCTCCTGCCTCTCCAAGAAGGTGGCATCCTTTACACATTCTAAATTGCTTAGTCTCTCACTCTGCTGAGCTGTTCTTTAGAAGACCTACCGTGAAAGAGGAAGAGGTTTTGATGAAGAAATGGAGAAGATAAGAATGGTTTTTAAGACGGTGGCAAATGGTAAAAGAGCTCAGAGTAAAGGCCAAAGACAAACCATCTTGTTCATTATAGACTGTGAAGCCTCTCAATCGGGAGCTTTTTTGTTTGTTAATGTCACGCTCCTTTAGTTTGTTTACAACAGCAGCATCTTGGAATGAAGCTGAGTCAAGTCCAGTAAACCATGGGCACATGGAGGAGTTGGGAAGGAGTCGCAACCAGACCTTGCCCCTGGGGGATGGAGGGGAAGTAGCGTCAAGTATGGGGAATAGCCTGTGTGGTTGAGAGAACATAGCAAGCTCTGTGGTATTGGTATCAGGGCTGCCTGTGATTGACATGAGACGTGGGATCCCTTCCTCAGTTATGGGGAGCAGTGGGGTGAATCTTGACTCCCTACAGGCAGCCATTAGATAAGCAATGCAGCAGGAAACATAGACTCAAACCTTGAGTGGAGAAGAAGGTGGAGTTCAAGACTCCTGTGGAGTTCAATCCAATCAGAGTGCAGATTCTAAAGAGATGGCACAGCCCTGGGATTTACATGATAAAGAGGCAGAGAAAGAGAAAATGGAGCAAATGCCAGTCATCAGACTTAGGACAGAGGAAGGCAGGGTCACCAGCAAAAACGGATTTGATGTAAGTATTAGGACCTTGCATCTCAGCTGTCTGCAGTCAAGGTCATGGCCAGGGGGAGGACAGCAGCAGGGCCAGGCTCCCAAATGGAGGCCACAAGCTCAGACAGAGAAGGGACGCTGCAAAGACTGAGCGACCACTTGTAATGCATCTTGCCTCACTCTGTCTTTCCTACCAAATTTGATAGCATCAGAAATCCAAGAGAATCTTACAGAAGGAGCTGGTCTATGTCCCATCTAAAGACCAATAAGAAAAGCAGGAGCACTCCAAAAGAATCATTTTCTTTTGTTTTAGGGGAAAAGATTCCAAAACTTCCCTGTACTACTCTTGTGTTTAACTCAAAGCTCTCAACTTTGATTAAAACTGGGTCAATGGCTTCATGTTGTATTCTTGTTAGTATACTCAAAGAAATTCCTTATTTGCTGCAAGTTTGAAATTATGCCACCTAATTCAAGTGCAGAATGTATGTATTGTGTTCTAGGTTTTGAGGATTCAAAAATTAATAAAACATAGTCCTGCCTTTGGCACCTTCCTGACCCAGGGATTGAACCCAGGTCTCTGGCATTGCAGGCAGGTTCTTTACCATCTCAGCCACCAGGGAAGCCTTACTAATACTTGGCAAACTCACAGTGAAATTTGTAGTTGCCTTTTCTTAAGACAAATCAATCCCCATGCTTATTAACTTGCCCAGCAACTTAGAAAGAAGAAATTGGAATGGAAAAATGGAAGGATAAGGAGAAAGGACAAAAAAGGTAAAAAAGCAAGCAGTGATGAACTCAACCACTCCTGAGACTGTCTGTCTCCCAGCACTGAAGACTTTGGCTGCCACAGTGGGACACGCCTACTGGTCCATAGCATTTGTTTCACACTCAGCTGCTATACCCAGAGAAGGTCAGTATGATTTACTCTTGGTCTGGCTGCCTGAGAGACACAGGTGATATGTGTGTAATAAACCATTACCCACAGGACTTTTGCTTCAGTTGATGACAACAAGAGGAACAAGGTACACACACACACACAACTCCTTTCCCACAAGCTTCCACATACAATATGTAGAAAGCTTTATCAATATAAAACCAAAGGCAAAATATTTACAGGAATTACTTATGTACCCATTTTCAATGTAGCAAACAACAATAGGAAACAAAAGTACAAAACAAATGACCAAGGTCTCTTGTATGCAAATAACCCTTACATACAAAGAGAGCTCTAATAATCCAAGAATAAAAAGACTAACACAATAGCTAAATTGACCCAAGAGATTAATAGAAATCCACAGAAGAAAAAACATGAATATTAGATATTTGTGGAAAAAATATTCAATTTCCTGTAACTAATTTAATTAAAATGGTAATTATAACAGAATTATAACAAATGGGATCCCAATTTTCTTTGATTAAACTGACTGATATTTTACACAGAGTTCAATGTTAGCAGAAATGTGGAAGCGCTCCAAGGGCTGTTTACCGGTTGTGATTTATTATACTAGCTCTTAAGCTGTACTTTAGCAAGACACTCCAGGCTGTTCCATGACCAAAATCTGGAATCTGTTTCCTTAGAAACAGTCAAGCTAAAGGAGAAGATGTGCAAAATTATATGTTTCTCTCCAATATATCCCTTATAAGAACTTCAGTACTTGGAGAGTAAAAGAACAAAATCAATTAATAAGATGCAAGCAAATATGAACCTACAAACCTTGAAACAGCCCATCTTTGCTAGTTCAATCATTTGCTGGGCTTCATTTTTGCTGATATTGCTTGTGGACTCTTGTGTTTGTGATTTTACATTATAAAGACCTCACGTTCATACTTGCCACCAGTACAGTATTTCTACTTCACATTGATGGGATTAAGCATAAATGTTTCATGCTGCTCCCCAGGGAGCACCATGATTTCTATGTCTCTTCGCTTCAGCCTCTCACTCCTGCCTTCAACAGACAGTCATCCTGCTCCCCTACATGCTGGGCAGAGCTCTAAGAGCTGGAGATACAATCATGAGTAAATTAAAGTCCTCATTCTCACGGAGCTTAACCTTCTTGTGGGAGAGAACAGACCATAAACAATAAGAGATAAATATCTAACGTGACAGATGGTGATAAGCAAAACAGAAGAAAAATTCAACAGAGTGAGAAGAATAAGGAGCATTGGGGCAAGGGGGAGAGGTGACGAGATGACTGTAATTTACAGGATGGTCAAAGAGGCTCTCCCTAGTAAGGGGATATTTGAGCAGAGTCTACAAGAGAGGAAAGGGTAAGACATTCACTTACCTGGGAGAAGAATATTCTCATTAGAGGGAAGAGCAAGTGCAAATGTCCTGAGATGGGAGCATGCTTAGCATGTTCAGAGGACAACAAGGAGGCTCATTTGGGCAGAGCAGAGAAAGAGTGATACTGGTGGGTGATGAGGGCTGATAAGTAGCAGGGGGTGGGTAGATCATACAAGGTTTTAAAAGCAGAGTGACCATACATCTCACTTGTTTGAGATAGCCCTGTTTATACCTATTGTTCTGGGGTAATTTGTAATAACTGACCTTTCCTTTAAAAAATGTCCCTGTTTATAGGTTAAATTATATGGTCACTCTACTTATGGACTTAGGGCTTCCCTGGTGGTTCAGAGGGTAAAGCGTCTGCCTGCAATGTGGGAGACCTGGGTTTAATCCCTGGGTCGAGAAGATCCCCTGGAGAGTGAAAGTGAAGTGAGTGAAGTCGCTCAGTCGTGTCCGACTCTCTGTGACCCCATAGACGGTAGCCTACCAGGCTCCTCCGTCCATGGGATTTTCCAGGCAAGAGTACTGGAGTGGGTTGCCATTTCCTTCTCCAGAGAATCTTCCTGACCCAGGAAGGAAATGGCAACCCATTCCAGTACTATTGACTGGAAAATCCTATGGATGGAGAAGCCTGGTAGGCAACAGTCTATGAGGGGTTGCAAAGAGCATTACTGAGCGACTTCACTTTCTTTTCACTTACTTAGGGACCATACGGTTTTGGCTTTTGCCCTGAGCAAAGGAAAAAGTCATTGAAGGTTTACAAGAAAGAAGCAACCCGCTGTGACTTTCATTTAAAAACAAAGCTCCGCCACCCCAGCACACTCCACCCCCTTCCTTGAAAGCAGGGAGGTTAATCAAAGGCTCCTGCAGCCATCTGAGCAAAAATAATAGAGGTCTGGGTGAGGACAGAAGTAGTGAAGAAACGAGTTGGGATAGATCTTGAATGTAAGGCTTACTGGATGGACTTGGAGATCCCCCAGGAGAGTGACAGGAACAGAGTAGAGTCACGATGATTCCAGAGGAATGTGTTTGGAACCCCTGATTAATTGTATATTTGGTTTCCACAGAATCTTCATAGATCATGGAATCTGCTTGTTTGAAGTGTAGGTCTTGGTACATTCACTGTGGATGGGAAAAAAATATGCATGCCTCAGAATAAATAATCTAGTAAACAGAGATTATGGTCTAAGAACCCAAAGACTCACAAAATGAAAAGTAGTGTATTATTGGCATCTTTCTGGAGTCTCAAATCGTAACTAGCACGTGCACCAGAGAGCGGTTCAGGGCTGTTCAAAGCTGTTGGTGATTCACACAGGGTGATGGGTCTCAAAGAATAGATATTTAATCAGCTTTCTGACTTCCTGGGATGAACCAATCTTTAAGTTTGGGAGAAAATTCCTTGCTGAACCTGGTTAACTTCCTTTTTGCTGCATACGTAATTCTACACGGCCATTTTCCAGCAAAAGATACGTACAGTAGATAATTCCTGCTTTGTGCCAGGGTCTCAGTGATGAGTCTGTTTTGCATATAGGGTTGAGGTAGAATCACTGAAGACAGAAAACGTTGTCAAATGACTGCCTGTGACATTTAGCCTTGTCCAAATTCCAAAACTACAAAAAATGTTGGATAGTATTGAATAAATCAGAAACTTGTTTAATGTGGAATCTTGATGCCATGTTAATAATATTTTCTGATTACTTCCTTCAAAACACTGCAGTGCTTTTGTTTGCTTCTGTGTTTAACTAACAGGAAATACAGTAAACATTGTCCTACTAGAATCAGCCTATTGCTGACCTCTGCCTATTCTCTCTCCATTGATTTAGGACATTTCCTCCCTCTATTTCTATCAGAGAGATTTTCATCATTTAAAAAAAATCATATTCTGTGTACATAAATTAATAGTTTTATTGCTATTATGAATGAATCTTTTTTCCATTACATTTCTAACAAACTTTGTATGAAGAAAAACAAGTGGTTTTTGTACATAATTTTCTCTACATTTTACTGATCATACTTATTAGTTTCAATATTTTTTCTGCTGATTTTCTTGGATTTTCTATGTATGAAAATATATCAATAGAAAATAATCATACTTATTTCATCTCATTGACTATCGTCTTCATAACAAGGTTGGATGCTGATAATAATTCCTGAAAGAAAACTGATTAAATTATGACAAGCTATTCTTTTAATTAACTGTTCAGTCACTCAGTTGTGTCCGACTCTTTGCAACCCCGTGAATTGAAGCACGCCAGTCCTCCCTGTCCATCACCAACTCCCGGAGTTCACTCGAACTCACATCCATCGAGGCGGTGATACCATCCAGCCATCTCATCCTCTGTCGTCCCCTTCTCCTCCTGCCTCATCCCTCCCAGCGTCACAGTCTTTTCCAATGAGTCAACTCTTCGCATGAGATGGCCAAAGTACTGGAGTTTCAGCTTTAGCATCATTCCTTCCAAAGAACACCCAGGACTGATCTCATTTAGAATGGACTGGCTGGATCTCCTTGCAGTCCAAGGGACTCTCAAGAGTCTTCCCCAACACCGCAGCTCAAAAGCATCAATTCTTTGTCACTCAGCTTTCTTCATAGTCCAACTCTCAGGTTAGTGCTAATATTTTATTTAGGATATTTACATATATATTTATAATGTATTTCATATACAATTTTTATCATTTTTAGTGGGTTTGGAATCTGGATTATGATAGCCTGAAAAATTGAATTGGTGAGTGTCTATCTTTTTTTACACTCTGACAGAATTGAATAACAGCAGTTACCAGTTCTTTTGAAGTTTATGAAGACCCTCCTTGTAACACTATCTGGAAGTCTAATACATTTTTAGCAAAATTGTCAGTCTCTGGTTATTGATCTCTGATATTTAAGTTTGATACTATCTTGTCAATTTTGATATTTTAAATTTTCCTTGAAAGAATGCTTTTAATCTAGATTGTCAAGACTTTTAGCATAAAAGTCATTCCCTCATAATTTTAAAGTCCTTTATATGTTGTAGTTCAGTTCAGCTCAGTTCAGTCGCTCAGTCATGTCCAACTCTTTGCGACCCCATGAATCGCAGCACACCAGGCCTCCCTGTCCATCACCAACTCCCCGAGTTTGCTTAGACTCACATCCATCGAGTCAGTGATGCCATTCAGCCATCTCATCCTATGTTGTCCCCTTCTCCTCCTGACCCCAATCCCTCCCAGCATCAGAGTCTTTTCCAATGAGTCAACTCTTCACATGAGGTCGCCAAAGTACTGGAGCTTCAGCTTTAGCATCATTCCTTCCAAAGAACACCCAGGGCTGATCTCCTTCAGAATGGACTGGTTGGATCTCCTTGCAGTCCAAGGGACTCTCAAGAGTCTTCTCCAACACCACAGTTCAAAAGCATCAATTCTTCGGTGCTCAGCCTTCTTCACAGTCCAACTCTCACATCCATACATGACCACTGGAAAAACCATAGCCTTGACTAGATGGACCTTAGTCGGCAAAGTAATGTCTCTGCTTTTGAATATGCTATCTAGGTTGGTCATAACTTTTCTTCCAAGGAGTAAGCGTCTTTTAATTTCATGGCTGCAGTCACCATCTGCAGTGATTTTGGAGCCCCCCAAAATAAAGTCTGACACTGTTTCCACTGTTTCCCCATCTATTTCCCATGAAGTGATGGGACCAGAGGCCATGATCTTCGTTTTTTCTGTCCTTTATGTGTAGTTATATCTCCTTTTCTCACTCTTTTTGTACTCATGTGTCTTCGGAAGTGTTTTCTTGGCTAGATTTATCAGCATTACTCTCTCTTGATGTTTCAGAAGAACAAAACCAGCTGTATAGTTTTAAACTTTCTCTTTTCTAGTTCTTTATTAATTTATTTTTCCAACTTTATTTTGGTCATTTTAAAAATAACATTGTGAGTTAAATTTTAAATTTCCATGTTTCTAATCTGATCACAAGATAATTTAAGGCTCTGATTTTTTCTTTAAGTATGATTTTGGCTGAATCAATACCTATAGGTTCTGATATGTTCTGTTTCCATTTTTATTATCTCAAAGTAGTCTGGATTGTAGATTTGATTTCTTCATTTATTCAAGAGGTATAATGAAATTAGTTTCGCTATAATTTTTAAGTTGTTACACAACTTTGTCTTCTTCTAATAGTTAATTTCTATTTTATTATATTACAGTTAAATAATATATCTTGTAGTAATACTAATTTTTACATTTTATTAAGATTCTCTTTGTGGCCAAGTACATGATCACCTTACATATGTTCATTGGGGATTTGAAGAAAATTCTATAAAGAACAAATTTTTTTACATCTACAATAAAGTTTACTACATATTCAAAACATTTATGGTTTTATTTATTTTGAAACTACTCAATCTGTCTTAATACTAAAAGAGTAAGATTAAAATTTACCACTAATATTGAGATCTATTAAATTCTCATAAACTTCCTAATAGTGTTATTGCCTTATGTACATTTTTGTTATGCTAATCAGTGCTGACATTTTATAACTATAGGTTTTGTGTATTGTATTTTTTATTATTTTTAATATCATCTTGTCCCGTTTGAGCCTTTTGTTCTTAATTTTACTTTGTATGATAATCTTACCACCTGCTGTATTTTTATTATGCTTTCCTACTATATCTTTTCCCACCTCTTTATTTTAAACCTTATTGTGACTTTTTTTATTTCGAAGATACAATCTTGTAATAGTTATGCAGCTGAATTGTTTGTGAAACCATCTTTGTTTTGGTGGGGATTTTAACCCGTTAATGTTGATTGCTTTTACTTACTTGAACTAACTGTTAGAAATACAGTACAAATATCTTGGACAGGGGAGGGAGTGGGCTCATATATTCTATAATTTTTTTTTCTCACTCTTTCTTATTTTAGGTAGAGCTGGTCCTAAAGAAATGATCAACTGCACTGAACAAATGTAAGACTTCGGTGAATTTGCGGAGGGCAACCAGTAGAGTGTTAACTGCCTTGACTTTGACTTACTGGTTGGCATCCTATGTTTAAATGAAGCAGAGACAGAGTAGAGGTCTGTGGGCTGTTTTCTCATGGCCAAAACTACATTGACAATATTTTCATGCATCTCAGTTCCTCCGCAGTGACGACTGATGTGGCAGCAACGTTGCTCTACAGCCTGTCTTAAAGGTCCCAGGCCAACGATTTCAGGGTATTATGGAGCAGAGAGAAATACCGAGACTGCTGCATTGGTCAGTTCTGTTTTTCTTTAACAAGAGAGTGGCATCCTTGCTCGAGATAATCTCAATAAATTTCCAGGCCTTCAGAAACCCTTCACATTCTTCATCATTCTAACTTATTCAGAAATTGGGCAGAAATCAGTGCTTTTCATTGGAGGGCTCTGGTGGTTCTGTAGTCTATTAATAGAAAAATTAAACTAGATGAAAGGACAAGGTGACTGTATTGAAAGAAAATAGAAGGACTGGCTAACAATCCTCTTTTGTTTTGTTTGAAATACTCTAAGTAAAATCAGAGAAAGAAAAATAGTATATTTTAATTCCATTCCCAACACTCCCCCTATAAAAGTGACTTGGAAAAGGGCCTCTCTTGTGAAATCCTAAGAAATAAGACAGCCTTGTGATGTCTCTGAAAGAATAAAAGGCAAAATTTGCATTACTATAGAAAGTTACTAAGGGTGATGATATAAGGAAAGTGAAGATTTTTTAAATGACATTTTAAAATTTACATGTAATTTCTCACTTGCATAACAAAGTTCAGGCACTTAGGGTAAGTTGTTAAACTAGCTTATGTATATTCTAGGATTGTGCAGGTAATTAAATATACAAGGACTAGAGTTCTCAGTGTCAGAGAAAGGAGCTTCAAATGAGAAAGGAGGAAGGTAAAAAAGGAACTCCATGGATTTGATTGCTATTAGAGATAGTAGGCACCTGTGGATTTTAATATGTGTACAGGCAGAAACAGATATGTCTATAATACAAATCACTCTGCCCACTGAGAGGCCTAGAAGTAATGACGCCCCAATAGCAACAACAACCAGCTCCAAGAACTTACACTCTAAACACCATTCTTCAAGAAAAGGAACAGTCTTCCTTGAAGGAATGGCTGATTTGGGGGGCTGGAGCAGAAAAAGAAGAAGATGAGCTTGGAACATCTTGATACGTCAGAAAGTAAGAACATGTCCGAGGAATGAGAAGAACATGTCAAAAGGACCTCTTTGGAAGGCCAAACCTGGGGATCATTTGAACAAGAAAATAAATAATAGTGTAACGGATTAATAACTCTTAGAAAAATATAAGAATTCATGAGCTCTTCCTGATAGAAACAATTTTAAAA
Organism: Neotragus moschatus; assembly: GCA_006410615.1. Lineage (NCBI taxonomy): Eukaryota > Metazoa > Chordata > Mammalia > Artiodactyla > Bovidae > Neotragus > Neotragus moschatus. The sequence goes on from SJYA01003206.1 coordinate 3,313,419, forward strand.
TAAATAGAAAAAGAACCTTTTCTCTACTATATACTTTCAACTAAAAAATATAGAAAGAATGATAGAAACTCATCATTTGGAAAAACATCACAGTAATAATTGCTTCAGGTAAGAAAAGTAATAGGTGAGCCCAAGTAACTAGATAAAAAACTAGATAAAATGAATGAAATTTACCATTTGCAATGACATGGATGGACTTTGAGGGTATTATGCTAACTGAAATAAGTCAGACAGAGACAAATACTGTATGAGACCACTTATATGTGGAGTCTAAAATCCAAAGCAAACTAGTGAGTATAACAAAAAAGAAACAGACTCACAGATATATAGAGAACAAATTAGTGATTACCAGTGGGGAGCGGGAAGTGGGGAGGGATAAGACAGGGGTAGGAGATTAAGAGGTATAAACTACTGAATATAAAATAAATAAGCTACAAGGATACATTGTACAACACAGGGAATATAGCCAATATTTTATAATAACTATAAATGGAATATAACCTTTAAAAATGTGAATCACTATGTTGTACACCTGAAACATAAAATATTATATGTATCAACTATACTTAAATTAAGAAAAATACATATAATGGAGGAGACCAGGACACATCACTTTAACCAAAGTGAACCTTACCAGTAAGGGTAAGATTTACCTTACCGGGACTTTTTTTTATTTACCTGCCAAAGATACACAACCTGAATCTCAACACCAGGAGCCACCAGGCAAATCCAAAATGAGGGCTATTCCACAAAATAACTGGCCTGTACTCTGCAGAAATATCCAGATCATGACAGAAGAAACTTTGCAGATAAAAGGAAACTAAGAAGACAGGAACATTAAATGCCAGATGAGATCTTTGATTGGATCCTGGACCAGGAAAAGAACCTTAACGGGACAACAGGCAAAGTGAATGTCTGAAGATTAGATCTTAGTACTATGTCAAGGTTAATCTCCCAGTTTTGATCATTGTACTGAAATACTCCCATAGTTATGACTATGTCACATGTTAAATTCAGGGGCTCTTGTTGAAGGACGTACAGTACCTATTTTGTATTTTTTAAACTCTGAAATTATTTCAAAATAAAAGTTTTTTAAAAGGAAAAAAAAAATGCTCCCAGCAATACTTTTATGCAGATATATGCCTCTTGCCCTTTCCATGTGGTTTTGAACTTGGGAATTTACTGGATTGTAAGAGCCCATATCTTATGGCACTTATAACCATATGTTTAGGTTCCAAGAGACTGAATCCAGATGAACTGTTACAAAGCACAGAAGCAATCTGGGACAAACAAAAGTCTTGTTAGTTTTTTTTTTTTCTCTCTGTATTTTCTTCTTGTTTTCTGGCCACTTCTGTTTTAAGCTGCAACTAAAACTAGGTGAGGTCCAGTCACTTCAAATACAGCCTGACAAAAGACACTTAATGGTAGTAAGTTCAGACCACGAGTTGAGACTGCTGTCGATGCTGGGCTGGGAAGAGGGGCAGCCTGTGGCTCCCAGGCACTAATCCGCCAACTTGGAAAAATTCTGCTGGTCTAAAGTTTGTGTTCAGACCGATAAACACTCAGGTGTCTTGTGGAAGGAGACCAAGCATCTGCCTTCAGTACCGGATAAAACCGGTTCTGGTTGTGGGGTGGGTGTCCATGGCTTCACGTCCATGGAGGCTTCCACGCCTGGAAAGATGCTAAGGGAGCGTGCCCAGGAGTCCAGACCAAATGTGCTTGCTCTGCAGGCTTCCAGCGACACC